>JAPFFP010000098.1:5209379-5228927 GCA_026153255.1 Solanum medicagineum
GTTATAGGTTGGTTCTCCCGAAGCCCTATCGGTAACGGGTGCCGGTCCGCCCTACGGGAGTTTGGGGCGTGACAGTTAATGACATAACTCTTAAGATATATATCCTCTAAAGTTTGAATTGTATGCTTCACCTTACATTTGTCTGAGGATGGAACGCAGTAGCAAGATCCACCTTTGAACCTTGGCCCCTCTAAAATGACTTCTAAAACTAAGCAGTGAATTGGACTCTCCTATTAGATATGATAGACAAAGAAACTCCATGAATTCTAAAAATCTCATAAATATATAATCTAGCATAGTCCTCTGCAGTGTTTGTCGTCTTAACTGGCAAGATGTGGGATGATTGGTCATCCTATCAATAATTATGTAAATTGAATCATGCTATTTATGAGATTACAGTAAGCCTATGATGAAGTCTATGGTGATTATCTTCTATTTCCATTCTAAAATCTCTACGTTTTGAGCTAAACCACATGTCTTTTGGTACTCCACTTTAACTTGTTGGCAATTTGGGCATTTGGAGACAATGGCTTGCAATAACCCTCTTTAAACTACTCCACCAATAAACATCCTAAAGTCATGGTACATCATAGTAGAACATGAATGGATAGAATATTTTGAGTTATGGGTCTCTACCATAATATTTTCTTTGAGCTCACACATATTTGGAATAGACAATCTACCTTGATATCTCAATACACCATCTCTTCCATTTGCAAAAAATCACTACTTTTACTTATGCACATCTTCCTTTAGTTGAAGTAGGCCATGATCTTAATTTTTCTTCTAATTCACATCCACTACAAGAGATGATTCTGCTATATTATGTACAACAACTTTTCCTTCCTCGGAATCAACAAGTCAAATGCCTAATCATGCAAGCCTATGCACATCCTTAGACAACTCTCTCTTATCCTCCTCAATATGAGTGGTTCTACCCATGGACATCTTCTAAGAGTGTCGACAACAATATTTTCTCTATCTGGGGGGTAATGAATGCTCATATCATAGTCCTTGAGTAACTAAAGTCACCTTCTCTGCCTCAAGTTCAATTCTTTATAATTGAAGACATACTATAAACTTTTATGGTCAATGAAATGTCTATATGCACACCCTATAAATAGTGAAGCTAAATCATAAAATTAAATATAAAAATCGTTGCCAACGCGAGATCATGAGTTGGATAATTTTTCTCATGAATCTTAAGTTGTTTGGAAGCATACACTATAACCTTATCTTTTTGCATCAATATGTAACTCAATCGAACTCTGGACACATCACAATAGATAACAAACCCATTTGTTTCCTCAGGTAGGGACAACACTAATGCAGTGGTCAATTTGATTTCAACTCTTGAAAACTTTTCTCACAAGCATCTAACTATTGGAACTTGGACTTCTTGTGGGTTAATTTAGCCAATAGAGTTGAACCCTCCATAAGCCTTCTGTAGTAACCATCCAAACTCAAGAAGCTTCTGATCTTGATCAGAGATTTGGTTTTTGGTCAATTCTTCACTATTTTAGTTTCTTGAATGTTAACTTGAATACCTTCACTGAATATAATGTGGCCTAGGAAGGCTGCTGAACTTAGTCTAAACTCACACTTTGAGAACATAGCATATAACTCTTTATCCTTGAGAGCTTAAAGAATAATCCTGAGATGGTTGGCATGTTCTTCCTTACTTTTGGAGTAGACCAATATATCGTCAATAAACAGAACAACAAACATGTCCAGGTATGACTTAAATACCTAGTTCATGAGATCCAAAGATTGACTATTTTTTGGCTTTGGAGTATAATGGAATAAAGCAAAATGGCTCTTTAAACTATCTGCGCTTCTTTCATTTGTGAAGTAGTAGTTAGTCAATGCAACTTTCGACGCTCCTCATGGGTCATCTGGAAACAGCCGCTTTATGTTTTTAAACATAGGGGTTAGGCTGCGTACATCCGACCCCCCCACCCCGCAATGAGCGGGAGCCTTTTGAGGCACTGGGGTATGTTGTTGTTGTTGTTGATGATGAGATCCACAAAAGTTGTAAGTATGTTAGTCAAACCAAAAGACATGATAAGAAATTCAAAATGTCCATATAGGGTTTGGAAAGCAACCTTTCAGATATCACTCTCTCTCACCTTTAACTGATATTACTCTGATTTGAGGTCTATCTTAGAGAAACAAGTGGCACACTGAAGCTTGTCAAATTTAGTGGAGTATCATAAATCATTTATGTTTATGAAATCTCGAACAAATTCTAAGGGTTGATTCCGAGTCCCATTGTGTGTTGAACTTGTTCCCAATTTACTGGTGTTCTGGCCTCGCTAAAGCAAGCCAATGATAGCTTAATAGGGGTATTCATTAAAGGAAATAGTCACAAAGGCGATCGGGGCTTCACTTTAGCGAAGCTCACATTCTGTCGGGTGTTGCTAAAGCGACCCCCTGTTCACTTTTGTGACATCAAAGGTCGGGTCTAAGAACTTATCAATGTTAAGTCAGGAAAAAAAAAATCCTATTTTCACCATTTTTAAAGTCCTTGAGCTTTGTAGGGTGATTTTTAGGGAGATTCTTTGAGGAACAACATTGGGTGAGTGATTTTCAACATAAAACCCTTACTTTCCATTAACTATCTTGTGATTCCAACTTCGAATTTCTTGATTTTTCAATATGTCCAAAATAGTGATTTTGAATCATTCTTTACTCAGATTTTGTGGGGTTTTCAACTATGAGCTTCATTTTTCACGTAGAACTTGATTTTAAAGTTCATTCTCAATTTGACCCTTTTTCAAAATTAATTAAGTTTTGGACTGTTTTGCCTTCAGTTTTAAATTCTTGCGGTATGGGTATTGTGGGACTCTTTTTGATATGTGTGTTACATTTTTTAGTGAAAAATTAATTCGAGGCTGAATTTTGAGTTGAGGTATTTGGATGCGGTTTTGACTAATAAGGCAGCTTTGGCTCTCTCTCTTTGTGATGGAGTTGGGTAATTGAGTATGTTTATCTCATGAAATATGGGATGAGATTGTATTATGTAACTGAGTTGAGATTTTCTGTTGTGTTGCTTGTATGGGGGCCTTACTTGCTAACTGAATCATTTTGAGAGCATATATTTGTTAATTGATGATATTGGGCTTGTGTAATTCTGATTTTATTATGATACCCAAGATAAAAATTGAGTTGTGATTATATCATGTTGAGAAATGAAACATTTGTGAGTTGGATTGTAAATTGTGGCTTATCTTGAGAATTAAAGGTTTGTAAATGTTTGTTGAATATTTATGAAGAAGTTTTTTTCTCAATGAGTATAAGAGAGGGTGTTGATTATAACCTGTTAAATTTGAGAACTTTGACATTTAGTGCATTTATTGAGACGAATATTGTATCTATCTGTGTCTTGTCTACATGCATCCTCATATCAAGAGATTTAAGACATTATGAATTATGGAACAACATTTTTCAAAGAAAAAAATGAAAAACTTTTTGAAAAATCTTTGTCCACGAGTTAGGCGGCAAGTGGAGGAGAGACTGATATCACGTGTCCTTGGCCACAAGCTGAGAGATGAGGTAGTTGATACTTTGAAATTGTGATAAAGTATATAGTCTGCGAGACTCATGGGATCTGTCTGGAAGCCTTAGCTCCGCAAGTTACTGTAGGTTGTGTGACATTCTTGAGTCTATCGGACCATCATATGTTGCATCACATTACATTTTTGCATTGTATGACACTATTACTCATGACTTGAATTATTTGATGATTGTTGTAGTACTTGGACGATATATTAATTGGCAGCACTGTGCGTGACTAAAATATTTTGTGTGTAGGTGGAAGCATTCCTAATTTATTGTTTATTCAATTTCTTACATCCAGTCAGTTAAACCTCCTGGGTACATATGACTTGTACTCTCCCCTACTTCTACTTCCCTTGATGTAGATTCCAGTCAGTAGCATCCATGTTGCTATTAGTTACTACAACGGTGGTGATTTTTACTCCGGGTTGTAAGATCCAGTGTCCCAGACCACTACTAGATCCTACCTTTATTTTATGGTTTTTACTTTAGTTCAAAAATTAAGTTATATGTACTAAATTTAGAAATTGTATTAGATGCTCTTTATGCCCATGATACTAGATTTTGGGTATGTCTCGTATTATGGTTATTTTTCCCTTGTGTTTGCCTTCTTTTACCTATGTCGTATGTTTGAGTTGGAATTTGAGATGTCTTTTTTCGATGACCTTGAATTTTTTGAATCGTGATATAAATATATAGAACTTAATAGAAGAAGTATGAACTAAATCAACATTTAAGAAACTAGGTTAAACTCAACTTAATACTCAATCAAGATGAAATTTACATGTTAGGCGTGTAAACGAACTCAATCCAACGATATAAATAACCTTGTATACTTGAAAGATTGAACATTTACTCAAAACTTGAAGTCTTCGGTGGAAACCCTTGAACCCTAACTTTTTTTCCTCTTGGAACTTGCGATCAAATTATATACGTGTTAATGAGAGTATGGGTATCACTGGGTACTGAAAGAGGTCTATTGTAGTCTCAAAATGTTAAGGATTTAATAATAAAGGGACAAAAAATACAAAATTATCCTTCATTAACATTGTTAGAGTAAATCACGAATCCCCTTCCATGGGACGTACTTCACTCTACAACTCATGGAGTGCTTCTCATAAATACTGAAGCTTTAGGATCTTAGATCTATGACCAAGCTTCTACAAGTCATAGATCCTTTTAGAGCTCATCCTGCAATATGTTCGTACAAAAAAGTACTGAGACTATGATTTTGGATCTGAAAATCACGAACACTATCTACAGATCATAATTGGAGTACGGTTGGTACATCCTTTCGTGGATTAGTCAATGATTCAACTCAGGGTTGTAGGCCCTTGGAACTACAGAGTGATTCTACAAGTCATGAAAACTTTTATAACTCATCCTATCACTTTGTGGTAAATATACTGAGACTGTGCTTTTAGAACTTAGAACTACGAGACCGTTTCAAGTGGTTGGAAAACTGTTTACAAGTCATGAACCCACCTTGTGGAAGGGACCTAGGCATCACACTTCAAGGAATGTGAGATGATCACAAATCCCAACTTTCAACAAAATCAGCTTAAATTTTTAGACTTTTTGAACTATTTAAATTGAGATATTTTAGGGGGTGTTACAAAAGCATAACTTGAGGGAAGAAAAACAAGTGATGACAAATAGCTTGGCGAGGGAGGGGCTAGGTCAACTAAGGCTGACTCATTTGTGTTGTGGGCAGTTCCTTTTTTGTTTGCTGAAAAAAAGTTAGAAGCAGATCAGAAAGAAACTCTTTTGTAAGGGATAAAAATGTTGTCTCCATTTTTGAAATTATAGTACCTGTTCTGTACTACCACCCCCATCCTTGAGTACTACTAGTAGGTGCAACACGTTGCCACTAACTTGTATCGATGCATATTAATCTATAATATATTATCTTCCTTTCTACCTGTAACCCCCACCCCCAGCCCCTCCCTCCAGAAAAGGCGAATATAGGTACTGTACTTCTTCTATTTTAGAAAAAACACTAGGTTAGACTTGGTACGGAGTTTAAGAAGATAATTTTAAAAACTTAATTTTTTGGTCTCAAATTAAAGTTACATCAAATGTATCACAATGTTCTTCAATCTTGTGGTCTTAAGTATGTCATGTGAAAAGCTAAAATTAAAATATTATAAAAAAAATAAAAAAAAAAAGAAAGAAAGATCATTTTTTTAAAACAAACTAAAAAGAAATTAAAAAGAAGTTTTTCTTAAAAAAAAAAACTAACTAAATATATATGTATTAATAAAGAGCATAAGAATTCAACCCCATACATTAAAGGATCATTTTCACATAGATTATAATTTTGGCATTGGACCAAAGAGAGAAATAAGATTAAAGGTATTTAATGCCAAAGAATTCAAATGGTATAGATTATTTAGTGGAGTAAAGCGTAGGCTGTGACGTGAAGTAAAAATTAATGCCTTGAAAACTCACATCCCTTTTCTTTGTTATTGGCATGCAAAACTTAAGACGTCTCTAGCAACTTCACCACACGTGGATTATCGGAATCTGCCACAACAATTAACTCCCTTTTCTTCCCTATTTGTATACATTCTTCTAACCAAGAACCAACTAGCCCTCTTTCTCTTCTTTCTTTTTCAATTTCAAAAAAAAAAACAAAGATAATGGGGAAGATATGTGACAAGCTGCATGGATTAAAGCCAATTATAATGATGGTGTTTATTCAAATGAGTTATGCAGGAATGGCTTTGTTGTATAAATTGGCATCAAATGATGGAATGAGTTTGAAGGTTTTAATTGCTTATCGGTTCCTCTTTGCTTCAGCTACCGTTGTTCCTTTAGCTCTCTACTTCGATAGGCAAGTGTCACGACCCACCAGTCTTCCATAAGGAGGAAAGAATCCAGTTGAAGTTTAAATCCGCAACACAAATTCATCTACCTTTTCCTGTTACTGTTTAGGGAGTAGAACAAATTTTTTTTTTCCGGGTTATAATTTTCTCATTTTTTTTAAAGAATAATTAGCTATGTTTAATTCTTTTATTTTATTTTGAACGGTGTTCTATATTTGACCACTTTAAAGTTTCATAAATAATTGTTGTTTCCTATATGTAGGAAAACTAGGCCAAAAATGACATGGATGGTGATGTTGCTTGCATTTCTTTCTGCACTCTTCGGGTAAGTTCCATTACTTGGTTCATTTCAAGCAATTAACTCAGGGATAATTTATTTTTAAATTATTATTTTGAAATTATAGTGTTAATTTTTATTTTATAGTGAGGGTGAAATAATTAATTTTAGTGTCATAGCCGAACAAGCCCCAAGTGTTATATGCCAAAACAATTCACAAATTGAATTATTAGTTAAATTCTTTAAAAATGGAATTCTTTTAAATGGGTTTTCTTGACTTCTCCATTATCAAAAACCTTTTGTTCATTAACTCTGTAAAGAAATGAAGTTTAAGTCTAACTAAAGAGTTTTTCGAATCCATATACATAGTTCAAATTTTCTCACACATGTAGGACTTGATAAACTCTATCTCAATTTAAAGGAAAAGAAAATGGTTGAGAACTCTTTCTATTACTCTTTAATATTTTAAGAAATCATATTTATACGTCTCCTATATTACTTAACGTAACAATATTTGACTAAACAAAAATTCATTAATGAATTATTTGTTTTATTTTATTAAAATGAATTAAAAATTAATCTTAAAATGAACTTAAATTTTAAAAGTTTTTTTTGTCAAAGGATGTCATTAGTTATGAGCTTGGCAATCAACTAGACTGTTGTAACGTCATTTTGGTGGTAGTGCTTTCAATTAAGTACATGACTGGCATTAATAACAAACCAATCTACGCATTCATTTCTGATTTAGTTTATTTGTGCTTTGAATTTATTTTTTTATTAATAAAATATATATTTATGCAGGGGTTCAATGCCACAAAATTTGTTTGCAGAAAGTTTAATCCTAACATCAACAACTTTTACTACAGCTATGCTTAATCTGATTCCTGGCATCACCTTCATTATAGCCATATTGTTTAGGTATATTTCCAGCTTTACAATTGCCTATACTCCTTTCCTTCCTTTTTCAAATTAGCTAAATTAGATTAATTAATTTAATATTTTTAAAATAAAAATTATATTTAAAAAAGTATTATACATTCTAATTTGTACATATTAGAATGATGAGAAAGTACACCTTAAAATGTAAGATAAGATTCATATCGTTTGATTGTTTAAAAGAAACCTTGTGACAAATAAATTGAAGGAACTTAGGGAGTAATAAGTCTGAAAATCAGTTTTGCCATAATGTAACAAATAGTTTGCAATTGTGACTTAGAATTTCAAAAGTGCTTCGAGCACGAAAAAACCATTTTCCAGCTTCTCTAATTAATAATAAAATAAAAAACTTTTTTATTTTACAAAAAAAGCTTGGTCACGCTCCTCAAACATTTCCTCCTGAAAATAAGCTTTTTCTAATTCATTGAAATTTAGCCAAACAAGCGATTTGGTCTTTTTCGAAAAAAGTAGAAGTTCCTTGAAGAAGTTTTTGCAAAAATAAGAAAAAATTCACTCGTGAAACACTCATTATATATCTTTTTTAAAAAATTACAACTTTTCAAATACATTCCCCATTATTTAACTCTCAGAAATGTTGTCGTATGGCTAATTACTTAGATGCAATATTTAGGTGAATTGACTCAGTAATTTTGATTTGACTTTTGTGTGCGAGATTATTGTACCAATAATTATCACGGACAAATCTTAAAACGGTTTGCGAAAAAAGACACTTATTTTTATGCTTCCGGAAAAAAGATACATGATCTAATTAACACATTCCAAAATTGGATTTGAAATGTAAAATTTAATGTGACGGTGCAGTTGCAACACTCATGTAGACGTAAACATACGTATATAGTGTCCATTTACACCGAATTGTATGTATCATTTATGAATTTAGTTGAACTCACCATTTTTTATGTTGAACATAGATATTATGTGTAAAATTAATAAATACTCCATCCATTTTTACTTGCTCTTTGTTGATTTTGCACATGAATTAAAAAGTAGCAAATGATATGAGTAATTTTACCAAATTACCCTTCGAATATAATAAATTTAATGTCTTCGAAAATGTAATATGAAAATGATTATAAATAATGATAAGGACAAATCAAAAAATATTTCTTAATTTTATAAAGTCGACAAGTATTAAACATTTCAAAATGACATAGTAAAATAGTCGAGGGGAGTATTAGATTTTGACGCTATGGAATTGAATTTTAGATGTAATTTGGAGTTATGTTATTAGGTTGGAGAAGTTGGGTTGGAAGACAAGGGCAGGGCAAGGAAAAGTGTTGGGAACATTAATTGGAATAGGTGGGGCTATGCTTCTCACATTTTACAAAGGGTTGGAAATTAAAACTTGGTCAATCAAACTTCACTATAATGGACACATGGCAGCCCCCCAGCAACATCATAAACCATATGCTCACATTTTGGGTCCTATTTTGTCTATTTCTAATTGCTTTGCCTCAGCAATATCCCTCTTTTTCCAGGTAACATGCAACTAATTAAATTCTCCTTTATTTATTTATTTTTTTAATTAAAAAAGTTAAATTAATTTGTCATGTTGCATTTTTTGAAGATTAATTTAATTAATTTTTAAAATTAAATGATATTAAGTTAATTTATGTCTTAAAATAAAATTTGAGATATTTAAAAACTATAAGAAAAGTACTATTGATTGCAATTTTTTTAATATCAATATGATGAAAAAATATATCAAAGTTTAAAAAATAAAAATTTAGATATTTAAGATATATTTTTTTCATCATATTGATATAAAAAAGTTACAATCAATAATATTTTTCTTATAGTTTTTAATATCTATATTTTTATTTTAAAATATCAAAGTAATTTAATCTAATTTAACATTAAAAATTAGTTAAACTGACTTTCAAAAAATGCATGACAACTAAATGAGAGAGAGGGAGTAAAAGTTACGAAAGACTAATATCTAAATTCTACTCCCTCTGTTCAAATTTAGTTACCAAAAATCCCCTAATTTGATTTTTCACTCTTGTCATTTTTGAAAAATGAAGCTAGGATTAAAAAAAAAATTCTATTGTAACCTATATTTATTATCATTGTGTTAATGTCTTTGAAAAATATAGAAAAATATGTTTGGAACCCTATCAATGAATATTGATAAAATGGTAAATTTATTGTATCAATAATTATTTTTTTAATATATGTATCAAGTCAATATTTGACAACCAAATCTAAACGGAGAAAGTAAATGAAAAAAATGCCTATTGATTTTCCTAGCAAGTATTCAATAAAACACACAGTGTGTGTGCTAGTTGATTACTCTTGGAAACACACATTTAACTTGGACAAAATTTCACTTGCATAGATGATTAAAAATATAAATAACATTATACTTACCAACTAATGACAAATTTAACTAAACCCAAATTTACATACATATTCTGTACATAAACTACCGAATCTCTAAAGTAGGAAAAGGAAATATGTTTCAGAATACATTATAATGAACCTTTTAGTTTTATGATATTAGTCTTTACCTAGCATTTATTAATGATACAATAAGTTGTTTAAAGTTTGTTCATAAGTATTGATGTTTGGTGTTGTTTGCTAATAAATGTACTATGTTTAGGCCAAAATGAGTAAGTTGTACCCTTGCCATTATTCTAGCACTGCGTTAATCTCCATTATGGGAGCACTTCAAGCTGGGGTTTTTGCACTTTGTACTGAAAGAGATTGGAGCCAATGGAAATTAGGGTGGAACCTTAGGCTGCTTGTAGTAGCTTATGCGGTATGCTATGTTTCGATCTGCAATATGTAGCCAAATTAAAATTATTCGTCAAGTTTATGAAAATGTTATTTGTTTGTTGTAGGGAGTAATAGCTTCTGGAATCACAATCATCTGCTTGATGTTTTGTGTAAGAATGAGAGGTCCATTGTTCGTGTCTGTTTTCAGCCCTTTAATGCTTCTATGTGTTGCCATTGGTGGTTCCTTATTTTTCAACGAGAAATTACACATCGGAAGGTATTCTTTTCCACTTTTTACATATTGCATCTTAATTTATGTTTTCATGTAGTTAGAGTAACACTTTAATGTTTAACTACTCCAGCTTTAGCAAAACTCATAAGCTAGAAATGTATTATCATATCTCAACGTGTTTTTGGAATTTCATCTCTTGTTACCTAGTTAATTAAAGGATATTTAAAGCCATTAAAAAACTAAGATATCACCAGATATGAGTTTAACTCCAGAATGATTAAGCTCAATACCCATTCCATGATCTAGTTTGCTATTTTTGTAAGTTCAATTATCGGAGTCGTTTCGTAGCTTGTTAGAATTATGCAAATATTAGTTCTATATCTATTACTTATTTCTTCTTTTTTGTTTAAACCCAACAAAAGGACTGTAACTTTCATGAATACACCAAAAGCATCACCAGGTTTATGGTTTCCACATTGCACAGAATTATTCAATTATTCAAGTTCAACAAAAATAAAATGCAATAACATAATAACAGAATCCACGAGCACATCAGGAATCTACATTAATACCAGAAGACCCACCAACTTGTTTTCTTCATGAACAACCTTTTGGGGACTCGCATTCTCTAGAATCTTCAATTTGTTCTCCAACTTGGAGATTTTTAGTTAACTCTTTAACTCTACCTTTCCTCCAAGTCATACTTCGCCATTCAAAGAAATCCTTCCGGGTTTTCCACTGTTTTTATTGTTCCTCAAGTTGCTGCTTTAGGCTCGTGATTTCCTTTTCCGTTGCTTCTAATTCAACTTTATGAGTCGCTTCTAATATGTCAGCTTTCCTCAACAACGATTCGTTTTCATTCTCCAGTGAGATGATTTTTGCAACTGGTTCAAACTCCTTGTTCAGATCAATCTTTTTGTTCTCTTCTACATCAATCTCCATCTTCTGGTCCGACATATTTTAGCCTTTGTATTTGGGAAGTGAATTGCTGAGGAAATAACGAATGATGTATTAATTATTTCATTTTCTATCCTAGGTAAAATGATGCACACAAAGTTTATAGCATTATAGGAAAAGTACAAATTGTTAAGGGGAGACAAAACAGGCTAGGAAATGTACATATTATGTTGAGCATCTTTGCACTTAGTTTGGAGACCTCCTTTTCCTTGCAGCCGTCATATATAGAAGGTGGTGGGGTGTTTGGGTGCACTTACTTTTCTAACTAGCTATCAAACGGTTGTTTAAGTTGTCGAGAAATTAATATGTGAATAAGTTGTGTCTTTGATATTTACCAAATGACCGCTATAGCTTATTTACTCAACCTTCGTATTTTCTCCTTTCTCTCTCTCTGCACAATTTTATCTTCTGATCTCGGGTTAGCAAATCATTATTACATTGTTCAAAGAGTCCAGGTATTTTTGAATGTGAAATCTCAAATAGGTGTCGATTTTGAAGTGTGGACTTAATTGAGCAGAGCTTGGTTATTATTAAGGGGTTAAATTTTAGAAATCTAAAGGCCACCATTGTTGAGGTCTTAAAGCCCAAATATGTAGAACTACTTTGGGAATTAAATGGTTCCAACTGATTCAAGCACTTGAATATAGTTGATGAAGAAGACAATATGATTGAACTGAGGATATATTCTTTATATAATGTTTATACCCAACATATAATATTACTATTTAAAAAGTATCTATATATATATTTACTAATTTAAGAATATATAATATATGTGTGTGATTTAATATTGAGATGGAGGTGCATGCGGCACAAAACACATAAACTTCTAAGTGTCAGTGTTTCCATATATGTGCAAAAAGCTCTTAGTCATTCTCTTTGCTATTTTGTATTAATTTATATTTTGTCTATGAATTTGATTTTATTATTTGTATATTAGTGTGCTAGGAGGAGCAATAATAATATGTGGATTATACATGGTGCTGTGGGGGAAGAAAGAAGAAATTGCAAGGACTTCCAAATTGACACCTTCCACAAACGACCAAGAAGATCCTACTGTTCCTAGCAATGTCATTGGAACTGCTCCAAATTTCCATCCTATGAATGAAATGGAACAACTATCAATGGATGACAAGGAATCTATTAATATTGATTCAAAGGTTTAGAACTTTCACTTATATACACCTCAGTGTAACCAATGTAATATTAAGGTCTTGGCACTATCCTCCTTAGCTTTTTGCTTTTATTTAATATGGGTTATACCCTTGTTGGAATCGAATTTAGCTCAACTCCAGTAAATTTTGCTTCCAAAAATATCAATGCTAATTTAGATTGTTGACATGCATCTTTTTTTAGTCCAAAGGTTAAGATTTATTTTCACTTTGGAATATAGGTAGCGGGTAGGGGTAGCAATTGGGGCAGATCGCGTCAAATTTGAGCGAATTATAATGGGTCAAGACAACAAACAGGTCAAGACCTAATCCAACTCAACCCAAATGTGGTTGGATCAAAATGGGTTGAGTAATGGGTTATAGATCAGGTCAAGACCCAACCTGACCCAATTTATACTAAGTTTCACTTAGTTTATCTGTTCTTTTTCAATATTTTACGCTTAATTAAATTATATTTTTTCTTTATTTTGGCTATATAAAACATATAAAGTTAAAAAAGTGTTTTAAAAATATTTAAACAAGATATCTCTTGAGTCAATTCAGGTTGAATATCAACCTAATTTTGAATGGGTTGAGTTGAAATTGGTTGAGCTAATAAATGAGTGGGCTATTAACCCATCCAAACTTCAATGGGTGAACGGATTGGGTTTTTTGCCACCCCTAGTAGTAGGCACTCGATTGTAGTCCGATCAAATTCGATAATATTTATAAATTCTCCACTAATAAAAAATAGAAGATAAATTTGGGATACGCTTGACCTTCGAAGTGATGTTGAAATGAGCCATATAATAAATAAGATAAATGTAAAGATATGACAACAAACTTATAATTAAATTTATACAGCATGTATAACTGGTTATAGTTCATTCCTCGTAGAGAATGCGACTTGTAGTTATAGTCAATTTGAAGAGAATGTGACTTGTAGTTATAGTCAATCAATTGAAGAGAATGTGACTTTTGCTCCGTCATTCTTGAGAATGAATATGTCAAGATGTGATAAAAATTATTAATAAGGAGATACTCATGTGTGGACTTAGATTAAATACTACAACTCACTTTGGAAAAAAATGAAAAAGATATTTATATTAACGATCATTGATCAAGCAATTTTAGTACATCACAAATATTGTGATATGTCTCTTGTCATGAATTATCAAAGTGTAGAAGTAAAAAATATGTCTTGCACAAATATTATGGTATGTCTTACATGGATTACCAAAGGGTGAGGAAGAAATAAGTCTATCCTATGATTTTTTAAAATCATGACCCCAATTATATAAATTTCTTTTGAAGGAAATTTTTTCCATACAGATAATGTTATGAAATTGTGGTAGCACATAACTATTTGAGAGCCTTCAAAGAGCTAATGTGTTACTACCTGAAGATAAAATTTTTTATGATATTTGAGATGTAATAAGTCTGTCACCCTCTTTAAATCAATGCATTCCAACCTTTTGTTTCCGATATTTTTCTTCTATTTTCTGAAATATTCTCAATCCTGCCTTCTCTTCTGAGTCCAGTTCTATTCTCCTCACTAGGGTTAATTTCTAGCTGCATTTCCTTATTCTTACTATATCTTCCAAAGTAGAAATCTTCTTGAATAAATTCCCATAAGTTGCTTTACTCCAACTAGCTAATAATGCTTTATTCAACAGCTTGAGTTTCTCATTCAATACCAAGAAAGGTGACCCCTTCACTGAAACTTCCCATATCTTCTTCACCTCCCCTTTGAAAGATTGATGTTTAGTCCGAAACCTGAAAGGTTTTCTTATTGACTCCAGCACTAATTTGAACTCACATGTAAAGGAGCATGTGTTTCCCCCAAAAGAAATGTCTATATTGCACTTTATGCTTCCTCTCCCGCTTCACTCTTGATTCAGGTTCTCTTCTTCTACTCCATCTTCATTACTCTTTAGGAGAGGTGAAAGAAAGGGCTCGGGATGGATTTTGGAGACTTTATGCGAACCGTATGCGGTGAGAGTCGCACGTATGATAACAAGGGGAGTTCGGCTCTTAATCTCGGATCACTCCTTAAGGAATAAGACACAATAATATAGCGCACATCAGAGAAGAGAGTACCCCTTTATTATAAGACAAGCCCCCCTCCCCCCTCCGGACGTGTCTTTTCTAAAGAGATGGAGCAATCGTCACTCAACAACTCAAAGCTGACCGGTACAACTAGCGTGCTTGTCTACTCGTCTTTCACAGGCCTATTTGTACCCAGCTTAATTCATTTTCCATTCACCCACCTATGGATAAATTATCACATTAGATTAATCATCAAAGAAAAAAGAAATAGATACTTTTTCGAAAAAAAAAAAGAAAAAAAAAGTAGATACTTTTTCGAAAAAAAAAAAGAAAAAAAAAGTAGATACTTCTTGTTAATCTCAATTTATGTGACATAGTTTATGAAATAAATAAAGACTTTATTATTTATAAAAATATAATTATTCTTGAATAAATGAACTTTTAAAGAGGAGAGTATACTTTATGATTTTTTTTTTAATCAAGTGGAATCCAACATAATTACAACATTGATAATGTCAACATGAGTACATGTGCTTTTTTAAGACTTAGAAAAAGTTATAGTATTGCATAAATTGAAGAAAAAGATACTACATGTACCATGAGAAAGAAGACGTAAAAAAGGGAGGCTAACCGAAATGAAAGTGAAATAAAGCAAATGTACAAATCTCAACTCCTATTGCAGTGTTGCCTTTTTGGCTTATATCTACAATAAATAAATAAATAATAAATAATAAATCGCATTCCAAATAAATATCACATTCATTATTATACATTAAATTCACAATAATAAATAGAGGGATAAAGTGTCAGGGTTTCTCCTAAATTTTCTTTCTTATTTGGACTCTCATGATTATATCTTAATTCATCTAAAAATATTTTCTTGCTACAAAGAGCTTTTTTAGTTTAAAAGAATTTTTCGATATTTATGTTTTTGTTAGAGAAGAATAATGTTTGCACTTCTATAGATTGAAGATATTTTATTTTTATAGGATAACTCAGTCAGCCTTCATACTCTCACAAATAAGTTATATTTACTGTTACCATTCAACTTTAAAGCCATAGTTATCACTCATCAATTAAATTCACCGTTTTCACCTAAATGTTCTTATGTAATGCCTATGTGCCGCTTTTTTCTTCCAACTAAATCTACTCGCATATGATTTCACAATCAAAATTGCCCAAATTAAAATCCAAATCCTGTTATTACAATAGGATAAGGGTTTTTTCAATCATTTTTGTTTATTGCACTACTTTTTAAATAAACAGTAAAAATAAATGGGAAAGTCAATAAAAAACTGAATTTTGTTTCCCTCTTTACGTTTTTTTAAGTTGGGAGCAAAGTAGAATTGTTGTAAAAACTCTTATTCTATCGCAATTGAAGATAAACAATGACACTTTCAAATTAATTTTTAATAGATAGGATGTGGGTAAAACTTTAATTTTGATAGAAGTATTCTCAATTTTGACGCTAATGAAGGCAAATTAAAACAAACATCAGCCATAAAAATTTTGAAAATAGTGAGGTAATTCGTAAGGGAAAAAAATAAATTACACATCACTCAGAGAATAAATAAATAAATGAAGATCTAACAAAAATCTGTACTGTTCACATCAGAAGCTGGTGGAATCTCAAAATGCCAAGTCCTTCCTACACCATTTACCAAATTTTTCCTACACAAAAAAAGTAATGCATAAACTTTCTCTACATCACGATCCACATCATGCATGACTACATGTGTTACCCCTGGTCTTTTCCTATTTCTTGCCATAACTGCTGCTGAATAAATAGCTGACATTCTTCCTGCTGCTTTATCAAAATAGCCTTTAGGACCATCTATCATAATTATGTCCCATTCTTTATTATACACTTGTTCAGACAACATGTCCAATGCTAACCTACATTTATGGTTACCTCGTAAAAATGATTTTGTCGCCCAACAATCCGGTTCCCTATGAAAGTGTTCGATTAATTGCTCGGCCTCGTATAACATTGTCCGATACTTCACCGTGTTGGCACGGAGGAACGATAGGTCTTTCAGTATGGCCCTGCTCCATTTCGGATCTTCCTCTAGGAACAACGTCGTGCCACGTGGATTTATAGCTGACCACATAAATGAATCGTGACCAAGTCCGAATATGAGGAAATTACAAGGGTTTATAGATTTGAGGATTTTGAACGTTATCTTCATCTCGTCCACCGTTTGTTGAGGTATCACACGTGACGTGGCGTAGTGGAGGACCGCGTCGGCTTGGAAATGCTCGGACTTTGTTGTATCGCCATCTTCTGTTGAGTTCCCGTCCCTGGGGCCCACTAAGACGGGATCTTCACAGAGGATGGAATTATTGGACATTTGAAATAAAATGAAAATTATTGTTGCGCAAGTGAAGCTTATGATTACGAATTTCAACATGGTAAAATTTGGAAGACGATGCAAATTGGTGTTGATTGCTTTAAATTGGATGTATAATCAAAATAAACCATATGTTTTACTCATGTACATCACACTACAGTCTGTGTTATGATAAAGCAAGTTTTCAGCAACTTTAGCCTCTCAAACCATCCAAGTGTCCGGCTTCCACCATAAATAGTTGCTAATTTATGATATTGGATTTCAGATTTAACTTGGTAATATTGTAGATTGAATTTGTGGAAAGGAGAAATTAAAGGATCGAAAATCTGCTTCATTATTATGGATAATTTTTCAACGTCGTAAACTTATACACAATATAATTAATAGAAACAAAGGATATTTTCATATACTTTTCCTTTTGTTTAATTTTGTAACACTAATATTTTCTTTTGGCTTTTGATATTAGACTTACCTCTCTTATTTTTAATTTCGTTTAACCATTCTTTTAATCTACTTACAATTAATTTGATATGACTGACTATTAGGTTGTGGTGGTGTGAATTACTAAATAAAAAATTCAATAAGGTTCCTGTTGCAAATGAAGTTTAATTCGTCACTCATTTAATTAATAAGGAGAGGCAAGTCTTTATGTTTATATATAAATATAAAAGCATTTCTTCTAACTCTTGAAAGATTTAGAAGAAGACAAGTTTCACGTGATCGTGGATGACTTTAGTCAAGTGACTAGCTTGCATTGATTAATAGTCTTTTGGATCAGAAACGGTTTCTCTTCAACTTCTAGTTTCATGAGTTTCTCATAAATAAATGTGGCATCTCTTTAATACTCCATCTATTTTTTTTCAATTAGCATAATTTCTATTTATTAAGCATAATTTTTATTTATTAAGAATCAAATAATATAAACTTTAATTAATATTTTAAAATATATTTTTTAATATATTAATATAAAAAAATTATAATAATTTTTTTATATAATTTTTAAATTTCTAATTTTTATTTTAAAATATCAAATCAATACAATCTAATTAACTTTGGAAGGTTGTTAAATTGAGTCTTGCAAAGCACGACACGGAAAATAAAAATGAACTGTTTGGAGTATTTAGTTTCTTGATTTTCTCATAAATCCATGTGACATTTTCCAGACAGTCACTCACAAAAAATTAAAATAGGAATTACATGCAAAGTTAAAATATAATTCAGAGGTTTGGCCTCTATTTTTCCATATCGAAATTTGCAAACTTCCTCCCTCATTTACGCTTTGTGTTGTTTAAACCGTAAAAGTGTAACATTTCTAAGGTTCTTTTTTAGTTCAAAATATAGAACTTTATTATGAGGCTTTCAAAAAATTGAGAATAATTTATAACAATGATCTAGAATATTTGGTCTAATTATGACAAGTCGGCAAAGCGGCTTAGAAATGAGTTTCAATTGAACAATTAGGTGAATATCGTTTTTCTGGACTCATACCAACAAGAATCTTTGAGGCCGTACAGGAGAGTTATGGTCATTTTAGAGCAACTATGTTGTGTTTGATACTGCGGAAAATATTTTTCATCAATAGATAAGTCGATTTTTAACTTATTTTTTCATGTTTGATTGATCAGTGAAAAATATTCACTAGAAAATATTTTCTATTATTTGGTCAGTGAATGAAATTTTTTTTAGAAAATATCTTTTATTTTTAGTTAGAGAGTATGAAATATTTTTTATGAAAATAGTTTATGACATGAAAATATTTCTGTATGACAATAAAATTCGTGTCGAAAAAATAATAATCAAGGAACGAAAAATATTGCAACAATCAGTATTTTATTCAAGGAGTGAGTTCTACAATCTCTATAAACCCTCTGATTCGCCTTTTCAAATTTAAATTCAAGGACTCTTTAGCTTGTTCTTGAATCTTGAAAACTCGATAGATTTGATCTTGACTTGTATTTGAATTCAAGGGCTTTTGGGTTTGATCTTGAATTCGGTGGTCTTGATCTTGATATATGGATTTGATGATCTTGAACTTGATCTTGACTTGTACTTGAATCCAAGGGCTTTTGGGCTTGTTCTTGAATCTGGTGATCTTGATCTTAATGCGTTCTTGAACTTGAATGCTTGATTTCTTGAATTCTTCGTGTTGCTTGTAGAGAAATCTGTGTGTTTGATCCACGAGCTCTCTCTGGCTTCTTGTTAGAATTCTTGATGTCAATTTTGAATTATGAGGACCCCTTTATATAGTTGTAGAATAGATGAGTCATGGTAGAATCAAACCTTCTTCTGGCCAATCAAATTTAATGTGACATGGCGTAGGAAAAGTGATAAGAATAGGTTTCCTTGAGTTATAATGGAATCAGGTTTTCTTCTGGCCAATCAGATTTAAGGTAACATGGCGCAGGAAAAGTGATAAGAATAGGACTCCTTTCAAGTGACATGGCAATATTTGATTGGTTGAGACACATCA
>JAPFFP010000098.1:5247546-5279589 GCA_026153255.1 Solanum medicagineum
TATGAGGCACTATATGGAAGGAAGTGTCGATCCCCGATCGGTTGGTTCGAAGTTGGAGAGGTAGAGCTGATTGGGCCCATAAGCAATCGGCATAATACAAAAATATGCTATGTATGATCAATGCATAAGTAAAACATACTTAAGCAGCTCATGCTCATATGGGATATCATATGTGTAGAAGAGATTAAGCTAGATTTTCAAAGTACAAACCCCTTGGTAGGTTGGTGATGATGTCGCCCCATCACCTAGGTGGTGAAGTAAAAACCCCTCATTAGGTTGGTGATGATGCGGCCCCGTCACCCCGATGGAAAAATACAAACCCTTCACTAGGTTGATGAGTACAAACCCCCATTTAGGTTATCTGGGTTCTTAGTCCCCCCAAATTGGGCATGGTCTAATGCAAAACTTTATTTTAGAATTTATCATACATATATAAGCTGAGTTCATTATCATATAGTCAACCATATCATATCTCATGATTTGGACCTTCAATCCCTCAAGAAACCATAGTCGGACATTTGATCAAACACTTAGAGAGCGTGGAATGCTAGTACAAAACCATGAAATATAGAGATGAAATTATGCAAAAAAATCCATTGTAAAACCATCAATCAACACCTTGCCTCACCCTTAAGCAACATACACCAATAGCCATCCTCAAATCTTACAAAAGATCAAAGATTTATAGCTCAAAATATAGCAAAATAGCCACAATATCACATAGCTTTAACATAGTGTGCAGTGAATGAGTTTCATAATGAGCAAGACCCATGACTAAATCAACTTTAAATCATGAAATTTTAGGTAAAAAGAAGCTTGGGCATGGGTGAAAGGAATCTATGAAAGAAATCCACGTACCATAACTTGGAGATGAATTTAGTGAAGATTGGAGATGGAGACTTGAAGCTTATAGAAAAACCTTGAAGGAAAACCTTAGCTTAGGAAGAGGGTTTGGGACTTGAATAGGGGAGTAAAAATATGTCTAAGCGTTTTAGTGAGTATTGGGGAATGTTTAGGATGATATGAGGGTGAAATAAGGATAAGTACAGATAAAAATACGGTTGGGAACACTTAGGCCCAAGACCCAAAAGCCTTGGACCGAGATAAAAATCACTAGCAATAAAATACACAGGTCTACATATGTTTTGTGACATAGACTATGATGGAGGTCATATTAACACATGTCCACGATAGTTGTGCATCGTGGTGCTGTCGTGAATCGATTCTAGGTAAGAAAAATTACAAGAATTGAAATTCCTAATCGTTTGCTCTTAAATCGGGGTTAGACCCTTCTCACCCTAATTTTGACCCCTTGAACAAGAATATGAAGTCAGATTTTTCATATCGCGTATGATTTTGCGATATATGGAATTTAAAATTCTAGGCATTCCGAGGCACATTTTCAGGCACTATTTGGGGTCATTTCAATATCTTTCTCCTTCACCTCACTTGGTGATAATCTTATCTCAAATCAATTTAAATATTGCACCCTCTATCTGATCAAGTAAATCTTCAATCATAGGGAGAGGATATTTGTTCGTAATTGTCAGCCTATTCAATTGTCAGTAGTCAATCATTTTCTTAAGGTGCTATTGTTTTTATGTACAAATTGCAGTGGTGCACCCCAAGGGTCACACTAGGTCTTATAAAATCCTTCTCCAACAGGTCTTTTCATTACTCCTTTAATTCACATAATTCTATTTGGGCCATTCTATATGGAGGGATAGAAATAGATTGAGTGCCTAGAAGTAAGTCAATACCAAAATCTATTTCTCATTCTGGAGGTAAATCTAGAAGCTCTTCAAATCAACAAATTCATTCACTATTAGAACATATTGAAGAGTTGTGATTTCATCTCCATATCCCTCACTCTAACTAGATGACATATATATCCCTTGGATATCATCTTTTTTGCCTTAAAATAACAGATAAACTCCCCTTTGGCGCCCCAACATTGCCTTTCCATTCGAGAACTGCTTCATTTGGAATGTGCAAGTATACTCTCTTAGTTCAGCATCCACAATGGCATAGAAGGAAGCTAACCAGTCCATGCCCATTATAACATCAAATTCTATCATTTCTAGCTCAAGAAGGGCAGCCAATATGTCACGTTCACAAACAGTTACTACACAGTTGTAAAAGATCCTTCTAGATATAATAGATTCACCAGTTGGTGTAGACACTTAAAATGGTTTGTTCAATAATTTAGTTCTGTCTTAAACTTCCAAGAAACTAGTCGAGTGATGCATGATAATGAAGAACCAGAGTCAATCAATTCATATACATAATGTGAAAAGAAAGAAAATATACCTGGAACCACATTGGGTGTAGCTTCTAATTTTGTCGACTCTCTAGAGCATAAGTGCGATTTTGGACTCCACTAAAGCTAACTTCCCCCCTAACACCTCTACCACGACCTATTTGAACTTGCTGACCTCTACTTAATGGAGGCACTAATGATGATGATGCAACAGTTTATCCAGTAGATTGTGCTATATCATCCATGCATCTCCTCGGTCAATCTCTCATCATATGCCCTCACACACCGCACAAATAATAAGCATCTGTCCCAACGCGAGATGTACCCAAATGACTCTTCCTATATTGTTTGCAAGGTTGCCTTGGAGGCATTTGTTGGCTTGCTGAATATCCTGTTGTCTATGCACCTTGACCTATACTTTCTTGACCAAACTGATTACTTTTAGACCTTTGAAGTTGTGGTGGAGCACTAGTTGCAGAGTAGAAGGATGATGGACCTAGGCAATCTATTAGAAAACTAAGGCGTAAACTTACCTTGAGGTGCTATAAACTACCCTGTAGATCTGGCCCTCTTGGATTGCCCCCTTTCTGACTCTTTTGTCCTTCTTTGCCTTTGAACCTCTACTTTTTGGGAAAAAGCTTATATCCTCACTATATCCATGTCTTGATTCAAAGAAGCAATCACACAGTCTCTGACCAGATACGAATCCAACCTATCCACATACCGATGAACTCTATCTCCTATAGTAGCAACTACATTAGGAGCATATCAAACCAGGGTATCAAATTGAAGGCTATACTCCCTCACAGTCATATTTCCTTGGTGGAGATTCAGAAAGTGATCTGTATGGGCCTCTCGGATCTCTAATGTCAAGTAATGGTCAAGAAATTCTTCTTTGAACTCCTTCCATGTAGTTGAGGTGAATTTGTACCCTTAGATTGCTTCCAAGCTTCATACCACAATATAGTCACACCCTTCGATTTATAAGTTGTTACCTCAATAACTTCTGTACCACTCACATGCATAACATCCAAAGTGCCTTGGATTTGGTCGATGAAGTCTTGTGGATCTTCATTAGAATCTGACTCGGTGAATGATAGAATGTCTAGATTAAGAAAATCACATATTTGAGTTCTAGCTGTCCTATCTACCCTACCAATACCCACAACTAGGCCCTCTTGCCTTTGACCTTGACCAATAATTATGCAAGTCAATAATTGGACCGCATTCCTCAAATCTTGCTGAGTAACATTAATAGGAGTCTCTTGAGGTGTTGTTGCCCTCCTTAGCTCTTTTAGAGGTGGAGTAGTCAGGGAATTTTGTGATAAAGACTCATTTGGAACCTCACTTTGATTAGGTCGTGCTCGTGATTGGTGGGTCCCTTCTCCAAAATCTATTTTCTTACCTGTACTCTTTCTCCTTTTGATAGGCATCTTTGGCTAGATATAAAACTAACAATTTAGGAATTAGATATAATCCACCTACGATAGTAGCTTTATGACAGGATCTAGAGAATAAAATAAACGAGGAAACTCCTAAATGTCCTGTAGCCTCATGTTTATAAATGTGGTGCACAACACATCCATAAAAAAGAATCTACATAGACATGGCTTTGTAGACTCCGTCGGACCACTTTTGTCATGCTCTGAAGTCCTATTAAGGCGGACTGGCACCCGTTGCCGATAATGCTCAGGAGAACCAACCTGTAACCATGCACTTTCTATGAACATTATAAGGGCTTTCCATATTCAATATGCTTTCAAGAAAGTAGACAGTAATAACAAGCCAAAAGGAAATACATATGACTAGGTCGTTGGAGCCATAATATATAAAAGTACGAGATATGATCACACTTTACTTTAATCTATATTCAGAACAGCGTTGATGATTTGGGCCCAAACTAAGTGAAGGAAAAAGAGAAATAGGCAGCTAAGGCCGATCAAATTGGAGCCCAACAAGGCCCAAGTGAAAGGGCCAAGAAGGTGCATGACCACCTTGCTAAAATGTGAGTTAAATTGAAGAGAAAGTCACCCAATAGTGCCTCTTTAAAAGGGGTTAAAAACCAACAACTTCAAGTCATTTTAACATAGACGAAAAATCAGATTTTTCAAAGTTTTTCTCCTAGCTCTCTCGTGCCTTTACAAAGCATCCACAATAAACTTTAGGTTCCTTGGAGAAACCCTACTCCTTGGAGGTTAAGGTAAGTAAGAATACCTATGTATTTAGTGCAATTTTTCCATGAAAAACAAGAGAAGTAAGATGGTTGTGCTTGTGTGAAATATTGGACATCATGTGTTCCAAGAGTTGCTGCTCACTTTCCTTATTTATTTAGATGCTTTTGTCTTCTTGGTTGGCTTAATTATGAACAGAGATTGATGTTTTTAATGAGTTTTAGTTCAAGAATGATGTAACAAGGTTGCTTCACCATTTTTACTTTCCTTACAAATGAATTCATTTATGATATCTTAATTGTACATTTAGTAGGAACTTGTGGGCTAATAATTGGAAATTGTTGTTCACATCCTCCATCTATTTAGGACTGTTTTTGGACTATTTTAGGACTGTTTTTATGTATAGACATTTTGAGAACATTTTGGTTAAAGTTGGAACAGGTTTGTGATTGTTAACGTCAAAATATAGGGAAAGGACATCATGTTATGCTACCTAATCATGTGTTGTGTATAGTTGTTATGTCTTGTACTTTATGAGCCATTGTAAGTCTGTTATGGGACTAAACAAGCTACATATGACATGTATATGGGAGTATGTATTAGAAAATATGATTAGATGTGGAAAGGTTGGAAAAATACTCTTGCATTGATAATTACAAGCTTGTTGCCCGTGCATTATTTGTTTATGAAATTGGACTGTCAAGACGTGTTTATTAGCTGCTAAGACTAGTTTTATCACCTTTTACATTGTAGATAAATATTTGGGGGAAAAGGAGGTTACTCCAAGGTAGTAATGAGGTGGTACAACGAGGTAGGTAAGGCTACTCGTTTACAAATTATTTGGCATGAAATCTAGGTTTTTCCTTGGCACATAGAGGTAGTTACCAGCTCTGACATAACTAAGAACTAGATCTCGACTCTTTAGTATGTTCCTATGTTCCCATACATGGCCATTGTCAAATTTGCATACATATCTTGGATGCCAAGATACATGAATTCCTTTTTTGCTAAACAATGTTCATGTGTTGTTTCATCACACACACATTTCATATGTCGCGTAACCTACTCTTTTCATTGTGGCATTGTCTTGCATGATTTTTTACATGTCACATGTTATATCTATAGTCTTATAGATCAAAAGTTATAACCACCAAAAGAATCATCTCAAAAGTAAATAAAAGATATAAAGTGAAGCTGCTTATTGATGGATGGTAGCCCAGGGGTGGAAGAATCACCTAGCATGGGTCAATCCCATATTACGGGGGGTATCCTAGGGGTGAAAGGAAAGCCTAGCAAGGGTCGATCCCAATATTGATTTACCACTGATCAGCTAGTCATTTGTATTAGATACTGTGCACAGATTATAAAGTAAAGATAGGTAAAGTAACAAAAAAGTCATAAAGTACATGATTCCACAATATGACTAAAGGTGCTCTCTTATCCGTACACCACTGCATGATTTCATTTTAGTTCTTATTTCAAGTATAGTACTTCTTACGTTACATATTCAATACATTATCTCATACTAACATCCCTTATGATGGACTTGCATTTCATGCTACAGGTACCAGAGCTAGTAGATTTCCCCAGTAGGAGTACAGAATATCCAGTCGTTGTTACTTAGCTCCAGGTTGCTTTGGGGCTTTGTATTTCTAGACCTTATATTTTTGTATTATATAGTAGTTAGTCATGAGGTGGGGCCTGTGCCGACACTTATCATATTGTATTCCTTATTAGAGGCTTTATATTATGTAAAGTAAAGTGTGGTCATGTCTCAAACTTTAGACATTGTAGCTCCAACAACCTAGTCATATGTATTTCCTTTTGGCTTGTTATTACTGTCTTCTTTCCTGAAAGCATGTTGAACGTATAAACCCCTTATAATGTTCATAGAAAGTACATGGTTACAGGTTGGTTCTCCCGAGCCTTGTCGGTAATAGGTGCCAGTCCAACTTAATGGGGCTTTGGGGGTGACATATGTATACCCATATGCGTCCATGACAACCAACCCATACTTGAAGTAACCCATAAACCAATTCACAAACTCATTACTTGAAATCAATGATATATATGAGTCAATACACCAATTCATGAAATTTATATGAATTAGACTTGATTCATATACAATAATAATAAAGAAAGTATGAACTTAAGTAAAATCAAGCAATCCCCTCCCCCCCTCCCCGATCAACTTCACAACCCAAAATTCCATAAGTAAGGAAAAATCACAATTAGTCATGGAATCATGAAAATTACTAGATACTTATGTATAAGAGTAGTAGGATTCACCAATATAAAAGAAAGTTTAAGGAAGCCAACAATAGCTTTAAAACCCTACCTTCAATAATAGAGGAATCTAAGACATAACATTCTTCTCATGGAATTAAACATTATTTCATAATAATATGAGCTAACAAACATCAATAAATTAATAATATAAACTTTTGGAATCATTCAATCAACCCAACATGGTCCTTGTAAAATCCTAACTAGAATGTCATGAATTTCAACGCAATATGCATCATAGGTCATAAATAATACTCATATACTTCATAAAATAATACTCATAAGAAACTTGAGCTTTGTGAAGGGAAGGGCTTCACAAATCAAACCCACATACCTTAGCTTTTGATTTAAGGAAGAAATCACAAATGTTTGCGAGGAAACCTAAAACCCTAGCCAGCTTGTCTTCAATAGAGGACCGTGGGGACTTGAGAGGATTTTTGGGAATTATGTTATTGAAGAATAGTTTAGGATTAGGGCCATTTGGGGGAGTTTTAGAATGTTATAGGGCATGTGGAAAGTCAAAACAACGTGGGATTAGGTATAAGTGTGACGAAAGGGCTAAAATACCCTTCTTAAAGTTGGCAGGATAGTTTCACGAAAGCCTGTTTATGGGCCGTAACTAAATCCATGGCCCATAGAGTAGGTTGCATAAACTGACAGCTTGATAGTACTTCACTAAAACAGGCATAACTTCTTGGTCCAAACTCTAAATGAAGTGAAACCAGTTGCGTTGGAAAGATAATTCAAAGAGTTTTAGTTTGGTAGGTCGTACAAAATCTAATTTGATATGTGCTAAGAGATATTATGACTTGAAGTTGATACATATATAAACTCATTCTAGAACTTAGGTGATTGGCATCGTTTGCACTCGACTTGATGGGAGAGGGGCTTGGAATTGAATGAGTGCTCATAAAGGCGATAGATAAAGCTGTTAAGGGAATAGAAAGTGTTGGAACTTGTCCTGTAAAGCCACTGGATAGGACCATGAGACCTCGTTTATGAATCCTGGTCCATTCGACGGGTCGTAGATAGGGTCTCATCTGATGCCATTCCAGAGACTCAGAAACCTTTCTCTGAATCACCTTCTATGACTTGAATTACGGCTCGTAATTAATTTCATAATTCGTCTGATAAGTCATTGATTGAATCCTTAAAAATCTCAAATTCACTAAATATGACCTTCAATCCACAAGATTTTTATATCTAGTAGAGCCCCTCGTAACAACTGGAACTTTAAAAAATTTTAGGATTCTTTTCTTGCACTTTTCATACTTCTCATAGGTGGGGCCTTATAGTATGATGAGCCCTACTATGAGGAGGGCACTTGTTTTGTTGCTGATCGTAGAGCCGTACCATGAGGGGGTTTCTAGGAGAACGCCCAAGGGTCCAATGAGGACTGTTTGCGCCAAGGTCAAGGAAACCAAGGTCAGAACTTCAATCGTGATGGAACTTTCAGAGACAATCGCGGAGGATACTATGATTGGAATCGGGGCCATAGATATGGTTACAGAAATAGTCCTTATATGCCACAAATATAACCCAACACAGGTGTGAGTAGCTCAAGAGATGAGAAGATGTTTGATCATCTATTGAAGAAAGCTGAAACATAGGATGAGACTCTAAGGAGGATGAAATCTGAGATCTCCAGTATTGATCAGAAAATTGAGTCTCATTATATTGCTATCAAACAACTTGAGCAACAAGTTGGTCAAGTGTCGACTCAACTAAATTAGCATCAGCGGGGTACATTGCGTAGCAACACAGTTTAGAATCCTAAGAATGAAGGGAAGTGCATGGTGATTACTACTCGTGGTGGTAAGAGCAACATTGATCCTCCTATGCAAGTTAATGATGATGATGTTCGAAACGAGACAACTGTGCTTAAGGATGCGGATACCGGAGATGATCATGACAAGGATAGGGTGAGCGAAGATGCTGATGCGCCACAAAAGTTGAAGCCCATTCCTAGGCCACATCCTCCCTTCCTTCAAAAATTGAAAAGAGAGAAGAAGGAAGGCAAGTCCAAGCACTTTCTTTCCATGATGAAACAACTCTCTATCAACATCTCTCTCATTGAGGCGTTGGAGATGATGCAAGGGTATGCAAAGTATATGAAGGATTTTGGTATGAATAAGCGCAATGTGAGTCAAGAGCTCTCCAAGAACTTCAACATTGCAGTGCAATGGCTACAAGGTCCTTGTTCCAAAAGCGAGAAGACCGCAATGCTCTTTCCATACCCTGCACCATTTAAGATGTGGAGTTTGCAAGGAAATTATGTGATCTAGGTGAAACGACCTCAAAAAGTGCCTGAAATCATAATTTTCATATATCTCAAAATCGTGCGTGATATCAAAAATTCGACATCATATTCTTTTTCAAGGGGTCAAATTGAGTGAGAAATGGGTCTATCCCAGATTTTAGGGCAACCGTATCAAAATTCAATAATCCAAAGTTGGCGAAAAACAATGAAGATTAGCGCCTCAGGCGCGACGCGCCAGGGGCGCGCCATAGTGTATCTTGTGTCCAGTTTATTAGTTCAGTCCAAGGCTTTTAGGTCTTGGTCGTATGCCTTCCCATGCGTCATAATACCTATACTTAGCCTTATTTCACTCTCATATCATTCAAGACATTCCCAAATACTCTTTCAAACACCTAGATAATATTTCATCTCGAAATTTCAATTCCCCAAAACTCATCCAGATCTTAAGGTTCTCATTCAAGCTTCAAGTCTCCATCTCCAATCTTCTTCGAGGATTCTCCAAAGTCAATGTACGTGGGTTTCTTTTATGGTTTCCTTTCACCCATGATACCCAAGCTTTCGTTTACTTAAAATTGCATGATTTAAAGTTGATTTACTCATGGGTCTTACTTATCATGAATTTCACTGCATACTATGTTGAGGTTTTATGAAATTATGGTTGGGTTAACATGTTTTGAGCTATGAATCTAAGATCTATTGTGAGATTGATAAAGGGTGTTGATGTATGCTGCTTGAGGGTATTACTAAGTATCTATTGATGGTTTTACATTAAATTTTCTAGCATGATTTCACTCTTAAATAACATGGTTTTACACTAGCACTAGACACCCGCCAAGTGTTTGATAAAATGTCCGGTTATGATTTTCTTGAGAAATTGTGTCACGACCCAAGCCTAGGGATTAGACGTGACCGGCGATAGGGAACCCGAAGGAACCCCAAACAAGCCTCGTAGCATATCATTACACATCCTCTGTTACGGGAACAATAGAATACTAGAAGGAATAGTAAATTGGGACAACAGGGGCTAAGGGAACACTTTCATATCATAAACAACAAGAGTCAATAGAGTCAAAGCTTAAAGCATAGATACATAACATGTCCAACAACACCTCTAATATATAGATAAGAGCGGGGGCCATGCCAAAGCAACCGGGCTCACCCTCATAGTCAATACATAAGTCAAATAGAGAAAGTCTTAATACATAGCAAGAGATGATAAGTAACATAACCTGAATGGAGGACTCACAAACAAGCTTGATAGAAGTCGTACTAGCCACGTGGAGGAGGAGGATGATCAAGCGGTACACCGGTTCCTACATGGTGACATCATGTACGCATAGAGTATGCGTTAGTACGTTTGAATGTACTAAGTATGTAGGATGCAATGCAACAAGAGATAGGCATCATATGCAAAATGCATAATCATAGCAATGAATAGCATACTAACAATATGGCATGTATAAATGATGCTCAAAGTAAAACCATATTTATATAAAACATAATAAGAGTGTAAGGAGTCACCATTATAGTGGAAGCCAAGGCCTACCACCCCCTTGGATAAGCGCATATGATACGAACCCCTTCATGGGGTTGATGGAGTACAAACCCCCCACCGAGGTTGACGGTGTACAAACCCCATCAAGGTTGACAGAGTACAAACCCCCCATCAAGGTTGATGGATACCTACCCTTAACAAGGTTACATGGGCCTACCACCCCCCGAGCTACGTGACCAAGGTACCAACCCCTCGATGGGAACACTTAGGACCAAGATTGAAAAGTCTTGGATCGCAAGTAAAATAACTGGGCAGGATTTATATAGGTCTGCGTCGCGTACCTGTTGCAGAGACAAAGTTTACAGATGTCCATGATAGTTGCACGTCGTGGCACTGTCATAGACCTATTCTGGAAATTGAAATTTTGGAAAATTGGAATTGTGATTCGATTGCTCTAAAATCAGGGTTAGACCCATTTCCACTCAAAACCACCCCCTGATCAAGAATATGAAGTTGGATTTTCGATATCGCCTATGAATTTTCAAATATCTGCAAATTGCAATTTCGGGCACTTCCGAGGTACATTTTCGTGCACTTTTTTGGATCTTTCTAATATCTGCCCCTTGGGAACATTCGTCCCTGAATGTCAAAGAAACCTATTTGAGAGATGTAAACATGAACATTTCAGCCCACATAGAGATGCAAAAATGCACTTAAACATCATTTCAAAAATCTCATAATAAGTGTAAAATCATGAAGTACTTGTCAATTTAAACATGAACATATGCAACGACATGAGGGCTAAAATTAAGACTTGAGAACGTATAAAGGAGTTAGACCAATACCTTAGGCTTGAGTGGAGTTGAAAAGGTAAGGATATCGATTTTGCATGTCTGCTTCGGCCTCCCAAGTAGCACTTTCAACTTGTTGATTTCTCCAAAGGACCTTAATAGAAGCCTCCTCTTTGTTTCTCAACCTCTTCACTTGTTTATCCAAAATCTGAACCGGAACCTCGTCATATGTCAAATTTCTTCAATAACAGCCACAACATCAAGAAGTACAATAGAATTCGGATCACCCACACATTTCCTCAAGATAGACACATGAAATACTATATGAAACAAATACACTTCTCTAGGCAATCCTAATTCATAAGCTACCTTGCCAAGCCTTCTCATCACCCTATAAGGACCCATATATCTTGGGCTCAACTTTCCCTTCTTGCCGAAGTGGACCACACCCTTTATGGGTAACACCTCCAAGTAGATCCAATCACCAACTTTGAACTCAAGATCCCTTCTCCTCATGTCAGCATAAGACTTTGAAGATTTTGAGCTGACTTTAACCTTTGTCTAATCATTCTAACCTTCTCAAGAGCCTCCATGACCAGATCTCGTCCCAACAAGGCCACCTCACCAACCTCAAACCACCCTACCAGTGATCTACAACATCTATCATAGAGACCTCAAAAGGAGTAATACCTATGCTACAATGATAGTCATTGTTGTAGGCAAACTCAATCAACGGAAGATGATCATCCCAACTACCTTTAAGCTCCAACACATATGCTCTAAGCATATCCTCAAGGGTTTGGATGGTTCTTTCGGCTTGGCCATCCTTCTGAGGGGGAAAGGACATGCTAAGCTTAACTCTAGTACCTAGACCCCTTTGAAAGAACCTCTAAAAGTGTGAAGTATTGTGCCCCATGATACGATATAACGGACAAGGGAACCCCATGCAACCTTACCAAGTCATGAAATACAACCTTGCACTATCTTCAGCCCCATATGTGGTCTTAATCGGTAGAAAGCGAGCTGATTTTGCAATCCCAACAAACACAATCCAAATGCAATCAAAACCCTTTCTAGTCTTGGGAACCCAACCATAAAATCCATATTAATAGCCTCCCACATCCAAGTAGGAATCTCAATGTCTTGGGTTAGGCCACCCAGCCTTTGATGTTCGGATTTGACTTGTTATAACTATGACAACCGAAAACGAATTCGGCAATGTCCCTCTTCATGCCTCCCTACCAATACACATCTCTCAAGTCTCTATACATTTTGGTGGAACCGGGGAGGATAGAATACGAAGAGTTATAGGCCTCATCAAGGATATTTTCTACCAAACCATCAATGCACGGTACACACAACCTACCTTGGTACCTAAGGGAACCATCTCCACCTTGGGAGAAAACCTCCATCTTGTGCTCTTTTACCAAGGCCTTCAATTCTAACGAGGAATGAAGATCTTGCTTTGCTATCACCTCATCAACTAAAGAAGACTTAGAACCATCAATAACAACCACACCACCATTACCAACCAAAATCCCGATCTGGCCAATCGATGCACCTCCCCAGCTATCTCCTTATCACCACCATCAACATAAGTTAGGCTACCCATAGACACCCTACTCAAAGCATCCGCCACCACATTTGCATTATCGGAATGATAATGCACACTCATATCATAGTCCTTAAGAAGTTCTAACCATCTCCTTTGCCTGAAGTAGAGATCGTTTTGAGTGAAAACATAATGTAGGCTCTTATGATCGGTGAACACATCAACACGGACCCCATACAAGTAATGATGTCAAATCTTTAATGCAAACACAATGACGGCTAACTCAAGATCATGGGTAGGGTAGTTCTTTTCATGCACTTTGAGTTGTCTAGAAGCATAGGCTATGACCTTACCATTTTGCATCAACACACAAACCGAAACCAACCTGGGAAGCATCACAATACACAACAAACCCCTCAATCCCATCCGATAGTGACAATAAAGGAGCAAACATAAGCTTATCTTTTAATGTTTGCAAGCTCCTCTCACATTCATTGGACCACACAAACTTAGCCTTCTTTTGAGTCAATTTTGTCATAGGGGAAGCAATAGAAGAGAACCAATTTACAAACCTCCGATAATAGCCTGAGTCCAAAAAACTCCTAATGTTCGATGGGGTCAAGGGTCTTGGCCAATTTCTAATCACATTAGTCTTCTTTGGATCCACTTTAATGCCATCCCCCGACACCACATGTCCTAGGAAGGCAACCTCCCTCAACCAAAATTCACACTTTTCATATTTTGCATACAATTTCTCCTCCCTCAATCTTTGCAACACAACTCTCAAATGAGCCCTATGCTCCACCTCACCACAAGAATAGATCAAAATGTCATCAATGAAGACCACAACAAAGGAATAAAGGTAGGGTTTAAAGACCCTGTTCATTAGGTCCATAAAGATGGTCGGTGCATTGGTCAACCCAAAAGACATCACCACAAATTTGTAATGCCCATACCTAGTCTGGAAGGCCGTCTTGGGAATATCACACTCCCTCACTTTCACTTGATGATACCCGGACCGATGAATAATATTAGAGAAATGGCTAGCCCCTTGCAATTGGTCAAACAAATCATTAATCCTTGGCAGAGGATACCTATTCTTGATGGTGACCCGATTGAGTTGCTGATAGTCAATACACATCCTAAGGGACCCATCATTCTTTTTCACAAACAACACTAGTGCACCCAAAGGTGATTGGCTAGGCCTAATAAATCCCTTCTCCAATAAGTTCCTCAATTGTTCCTTCAACTCCTTCAACTCCGTCGGGGCCATATAGTAAGGGGGAATAGAAATGGGTTGAGTATCGGAGAGGAACACCGTGAAGGTCATTTGGAAAGACATCAAGAAACTCATTTACAACCGGAACTGACTCTATGTGAAGGACTTTAGACTGCACATCCCTAACCCTCACAAGATTGTAAAGACACCCCTTGAGATCAACTTACGAGCTTTAATGCAAGAGATGAACCTACCCTTGACCATCACATGCTGACTCTCCTACTCAAGGACGGGTTCATTTGGAAATTAGAATTTGAACCTATGGGTTCGACAATCAATGGAAGCATAGTGTGCATACAACCAATCTATCCCAAGAATAACATCAAACTCAGCCATGTCTAACTCAACAAGATCACAAGGCAATATCTTATGCAAGATGTAAATAGGACAACTTCTATAAACTTTCCTAGCAACAATACATGCACCAATAAGAGTAGACACTTCATATGACTCATGCAACAACTCGAGGTCAATATGGAACATTTTGGCAATAAAGGGGGTAACAAAAGAAAAAGTAGCACCCAGATCAATTAGTGCAATACAGATCAAAGTCAAAGATTTATAACATACCAGTATTCACATCAGGGACTTCATCAATCCCTTGCCTCCAATGCAAAGCATAAAACCGATTATGCCTTGGGGCACCATCTTGTCGGCCACCTCTCCCCAACTGGACTGCATTAGCACCTTGTGGATGAACCTCCTTGCCCTTGTTGTGTTTTCAAGGGCAATTCATCACCTTATGCCCCATTTCCCCACAGCCATAACAAGCACTGGTACTTTTCAAACATGGGCCACCATGACCCTTACCACAATTCTAACACACATCAATGGGAGCCACACCCCTATGCCTTGGGCCCTTGGAGGATCATTCGCAACCCTCTTATCAAATGCATGAGTAGACCTTTGGCCTTGATGGAACCGGTCACTCCTTTGGAACTTAACCTCAAAACAGGACCTTTTGGCCTCAGGCCCCCTTCTCTTCCTCAATTTCTCCTCTTTCATTTGTTTGGCGTAGATCATCGAACGTGAAAATTCCATGTCGTTAATCAACATGGCGGACTAGTATTCTTCAATAACCAAGTCAGAAACACCCATCACAAATTTGTTCATCCTAGATCTTTAGTCAGCCACCAAATGCGGAGCATACTTAGAGATTTGGGTAAACTTAAGGGCATACTCCCTCACACTCATAGACCCTTGTCTCAAATTCATAAATTCCACCAACTTAGCTTCCCTAAGTTCAAGGGGGAAGAACCGATTAAGGAAGGCCACCTTGAATTCCTCCCAAAGTACCACATAGTTGCCTCCCTTTTCCTCCTTCCATTGTTTGTACCACATTTATGCTATCCATTTGAGTCGGTAGGCTGCCAACTCCGCCTTATCCTCTGGCCTCACACCCATGATGGACAAAATTTTATAAACCTCATCAATGAACTCTTGGGGGTCCTCACTCACCTTTGACCCATGGAATTTTGGGGGATTCATTCTCATGAAGGCTCTTACCCGAGAGTCCAGTGTAGGAGCATGAGGGGGTTGGGCCCCTTGGTTGGCTTGATTAGGCATCACTGTGCAAGCAAGGTGAGAGCATCCCTAAGCTCTCTATTGGCTGATTGCTCCTCGGGCATGTGGGCTTATCTTCCCCTCATATTAGACATGATCTAGCAAAGCAAACAACAATCGTTAGAGGGAAAACTTACTTCAACTCTATAGCACGACTTTGAACATGAAGAAGGGAAACATTTCCTAGACATCTCATAGCTAACTACTCATAGTTGTGGTGCACAACACAACCATGAATAAGACTCTAATCATCATGTTGTGTTAGACTCTGAAGATCTAATAACCTAGTGCTCTGATATCACCTTTGTCACGACCCAAGCCTAGAGCTTAGCTGTGACAGGCTAATGGGGAACCTGTAGGAACCCCAAACAAGCCTCGTAGCATATCATTACACATCTTTGGTTGCGGGAACAATAGAGTACAGCAAGGAATAGTAAATTGGGACAAACAAGGCTAAGGGAACACTTTTATATCATAAACAACAAGAGTCAATAGAGTCAAATCTAAAAGCATAGATAAATAAGATGTCCAACAACACCTCTACTACATAGATAAGAGCAGGGGCCAAGATAAAGCAACATGGCTCACCCTCATAGTCAATGCATAATTCGAAGAGAGAAAGTCTTATACATAGCAAGAGATGGTAAGTAATGTCACCGGAATGCAGGACTCACCAACAAGCTTGATAGAAGTTATACTAGACATATGGAGGAGGAGGAGGATCAAGCGGTACACCGGTTCCAACATGGTGACTTCATATAGACGTAGAGTATGTGTTAGTACGTTTGAATGTACTTTATAGACGTAGAGTATGTGTTAGTACGTTTGAATGTACTAAGTATGTAGGATGCAATGCAACAAGAGGTAGGCATCATAGGCAAAATGCATATTCATAGCATTGACTAGCATATTAACAATATGGCATGTATGAATGATGCTTGAAGTTAAACTGTGCTTACATAGAACATAGTTCGAGTGTAAGGAGTGACCATTATAGTGCAAGCCAAGGCCTACCATCCTCTTGGATAGGCACATGAGGTACAAACCCCTTCATGAGGTTGATGGAGTACAAACAACCCACCGAAGTTGACGGAGTACAAACCTCCCAGCAAGGTTGACAGAGTATAAGCCCCCCATCAAGATTGCTGAGTACCAATCCGCAACAAGGTTATCCGAGCCTACCATCCCTCGAGCTAGGTGACCAAGGTACCAACCCCTCGATAGGTTACCCAGGCCTACAACCCCCCGAGCTAGGCTTGGTCTTTCCCAAAACTATACAGAGATAATATTATATATATATATATGTACACACTCCCTTTATCATCATATAATCATTCAACTCATAAGACATGCATTGGACCTTCAATTCCTCAAGAATCCATAACCGGACATTTTATCAAACACTTAGAGGGTGTGTAGTAGTAGTGTAAAATCATGCAATTCAAGAATGAAATCATGCTAGTAAATTTAATGTAAAACTTTCAACTTGGTAACACCCTCAAGCAATATACATCAAAACTCTTCATCAAATCTGACAATAGGTTTTATATTCATAGCTCAAAACATGATAAGACGGTCATAATTTCATGAACCCCAACATAGTGTATAGTGATTTTCATAATAGATAAGACCCATGAATAAATTCACTTTAAGTCATGCAATTTTGAGTAAGGAGAGCTTGGGAATCATGGTTGAAGGAACCCATGAAAGGAACCTACATACCGATTCTCGAAATTGAAATTTTGGAAATTTGGAATTGTGATTCGATTGCTCTAAAATCGGGTTAGATCCATTTCCCAATCAAAATGACCCCTTAATTAAAAGTATGAAGCTGGCTTTTTTATATCACGCACGAATTTTGAGATATATAAAAATTATGATTTTGGGCACTTTTGAGGCACATTTTAAGCACCTTTTGGGGTCGTTACAAATTGAAGGTGCAATGCATGTCTTATGATTTAAATGACTATATGATGATGAAAGAAATGTACGTATATGATATTATTTCTATAGTGTTGGGAATCGATGAAGCCTCACTCTGGAGGTTGTAGGCCTGGGTAACTTTGTTGAGGGGTTTGTACCTCGATCACCTTGATCAGAAGATGGTAGGCCCGTGCAACCTTATTGAGAGGTTTGCATTCTCTAAGGGTTACATTCACTAAGGGTCGCAAAAGAGGTAGATCCATTTCTTGTACTATGGTACACTTGATCTTTAAGGGTTGCATTCTTCATCTTGTGAGAGTTAGGGGTGTTGAACCTAAGTTATTTCTATTAGGCTATTTTTGTTGTAAATGAGTCCTTAGTTTCCTTACTGGCTTTCTTGAATTTGGAATAGTTTCTTTAGTTTGGCTAATACGCTGGTTATGTCTATAGGTTTCATGAATAGGGTCTTTAAACCCTGCCTTGTTATGCTTGTGATGGTACTTGGTTGTGATATGTTAGTTTGCCTCTGGGAGTGAGGAGAAACATGTGAATCATTTGAGGGTAGTACTACCAAGTTTAAGGAAGAAGGTTGGGTGCTAAATAGGAGAAATAGGAGTTTTGGGTTGTAGTAGGTTGCCTTCCTAGGTCGTGTGGTGACGAGTGATGGCATTATGGTGGACCTTAATAAAAAAGGAAGGTGATTATAGATTATCCTAGACCATTGACCCCGTTGGATATTAGGGGCATCTTGGACTAAACGGGTCTTACCAGAGGTTTATGGATAGGTTTTCTTCCATTTCTTCTCCTATGACTTTGTTGACCCCAAGTAAGGCTAATTTGAGTGGACCGATGAGTGTGAATAGAGTTTCTAAAACTTAAAGGTTAAGCTTGTGTCCACTCCTATCTTGGCTCTATCGGAAGGGTTGGAGGGGTTGTTGTGTAATGTTATGCCTCAATAATTTGTTGGGTGGTGTTTTGATGCTAAATGGTATGGTGATAGCCTATGTTTCTAGACAACTTAAGATGCTTGGAGAGGATTATCCTACCCATGATCTTGAATTAGCCACCGTGGTATTTGCATTACAGATGTGGCATCACTATTTGCATGGGGTGCATGTTCATGTGTTCACTGATCGTAAGAGTCTCCAATATGTCTTCACTCAGAAAGATCTCAACTTGAGACAAAAGAAGGTAGTTAAAACTTCGTAAGGACTATGCTATGAGTGTGTATTATCATCCCGGTAAGGCTAATGTGGTGGTAAATGCTTTGAGTAGAGTTTCTATGGGTAGCCTAGCTAATGTGATGATGGTGGAGAAGGTTAAGGAGGTCCATCGGTTGGCTAGATTGGGAGTTAGGTTGGAAGAGGTTGATAATAGTGGTCTTATTGTTGTTGATGGCTCTAAATCTTCATTGGTTTAGGAGGTGAAACCTAAGCAAGATCTTGACCCCGCTTTGTTAGAATTGAAGGCTTTGGTAATAGATGGTAAGGTGGAGCTAATCTACAAAGGGGAAGATAGTACCCTTAGATACCAAGTTAGGTTATGTGTTCCTTGTTTTGATGGCTTGAGGGAAAAGATTCTTGATGAGGGTCATGGTTCTTCCTATTCTATTCACCCCAGTTCTACTAAGATGTAAAGAGATTTAAGAGAGTTGTATTGGTGGGGAGGTATGAAGAGGGACATTGCTAAATTTGTTTCCGGTTGTCATAGTTGCCAACAAGTCAAAGCCGAGCATCAAAGGCCAGGTTGCCTATCCTAAGACATAGAGATTCCTACTTGGAAGTGGAAAAAGATTAATATGGATTTGGTTGGGTTGCCCAAGACTAAAAAGGGTTTTGATTCCATTTGAGTTGTCATTGATAGGATGACAAAATCGGCTCACTTTCTACCGATTAAGACCATATATGGGGACTGAAGATTATGCTAGTTTATACATTCATGACTTGGTGAGGCTGCATGGGGCCCCTTGTCCATCATATTGGATCGTGGTGCTCAATTTACTTCACATTTTTGGAATTCCTTTCAAAGGGGTCTTGGTGCAAGAGTTAAGCTTAGTGCAACCTTTCACCCTCAAACAGATGGCCAACCCGAAAGAACTATCCAAACTCTTGAGGATATGCTTAGGGCTTGTGTATTGGGGCTTATGGGTATTTGGGATGATCATCTTCCCTTGATTGAGTTTTCATATAACAATAGCTATTATTCTAGTATTGGTATGGCTCCTTTTGAGGCCCTCTATGGCAGGCGTTGTAGATCACCGGTTGGGTGGTTTGAGGTAGGAAAGGTGGCTTTGATGAGTCTGGATCTGGTTATGGAGGCTCTTGAGAAGGTAATGATGATTATAGAAAGGTTGAAAACAGCCCAAAGTTGTCAAAAATCCTATTCCGGTGTGAGGAGGAGAGACCTTGAATTTAAAGTTGGTGATTGGGTCTATTTGAATGTTTCACCCACCGGATTAGATTTCCTCATTCGTTGTTTCATGTATCCATGTTGAGGAAATCTATGGGTGACCCTAACGCTACCGTCCCAATGGATGTTATGGGTGTTGTTGAGGATAATTTGACTTATGAAGGTTTGCGGTTAAGATTTTGGATAGACAAGTGAAGAGGTTGAGGAACAAGGATGAAGCTTCCATTAAGGCCCTTTGGAAGAATCGTCAAGTCGGAAGTGTCTCTTGGGGAGCCAGAGCGGGCATGGAAAAGAAATATCCGTATCTCCTTCATAATATTCAAGCTTATGATAACACGTCAAGTCCTTTTCTTTATGGTTCCAAATCTTATGCTTCAGCCCCTATGTCATTTTCATGCACCCATGTTTATATTGACAAAGTTCATGGCAATTTTACACTTATGTTGAGACTTTGAAAATGGTGTTTTAAGTATGTTGATGCATTCTTGTTGGGGCTGATCGCTTCATGATTACTCTTCTCATGTACATTTCTTTGACATTCGAGGATGAATGTTCCCAATGGGGAGATATTGAAACGATCCCAAATAGTGCCCGAAAATGTGCCTCGGAAATGCCCGAAATCATAATTTTCATATATCTCAAAATCCATGCATGATATTTAAAATATGACTTCATATTCTTATCCAGAGGGTCAAATTGAGTAGGGGATGGGTTTAACCCCAATTTTAGAGCAACCGTATCAAAATTCAAATATCCAAAGTTGGCGAAAGCCAAACTGGGTCTAACCCTGTTTTATTAGTTCGGACCAAGGCTTTTGGGACCTTGGCCTAAGCCTTTCCATGCGTGAAAATACCTAAGCCTTATTTCACCCTCATATCACTCAAGACATTCTCAAATACTATCTCAAACACCTACACTATCTCAAACACCTATACAATATTTCATCTTCAAAGTTCAAGTCCCAAAACTCATTTGGATCTTAAGTTTCTCATTCAAGCTTCAAGTTTCCATCTCCAATCTTCTTCAAGGATTCTCCAAAGTCAAGGTGTGTGGGTTTCTTTCATGGTTTCCTTTCACCCATGATACCCAAGCTTTCGTTTACTTAAAATTACATGATTTAAAGTTGATTTACTCATGGGTCTTACTTATCATGAATTTCACTGCATATGAGGTTTCATGAAATTATGGTTGGGTTGGCATGTTTTGAGCTATGAATCTAAGATCTATTGTGAGATTTGATGAAAAGTGTTGATGTATGTTGCTAACAAGTATCTATTGATGGTTTTACATTGAATTTTCTAGCATGATTTCACTCTTCAATTGCAAGGTTTTACACTAGCACTACACACCTGCCAAGTGTTTGATAAAATGTCTAGTTATGATTTTCTTGAGAAATTGAAGGTCCAATACATGTCTTATGAGTTGAATGACTATATGATGATGAAAGGAATGTATGTATATGGCATTATCTCTGTTGTGTTGGGAATTGGCTCACTCGGGAGGTTGTACACCCGGGTAACCTTGTTGAGGGGTTTATACCTTGATCGCCGCGCTCGGGAGGTCATAGGCCCGTGCAATCATGTCGACGAATTTGTACCTTGATAAACATGTCGGGGGGTTTGTACCTCATCAACCATGTTGGTGGGTTTGTACCTTATCAACCTTGTTGAGGGGTTTGTACCTTATCAACCAATTGAGGGGTTCGTACCTCATTCGTCTATCCAAATAGGTTGTAGGCCTTGGATATTCACTATTAATGGTCTCTCCTTACACATGTATTATGTTCTATATAAGCATGATTTTACTTTAAGCATCATTCATACATGCCATATTGCTATATGCTTATCCATTGCGTATGTTATGCATTTTGTTTATGGTGCTTATCACTTATTGCATTGCATCCTACGTACTAAGTACATTCAAACTTACTAAGGCATACTCTATGCCTACATGATGTTACCATGTACGAACCGGAGCCCCACTTGATCATCCTCCTCCACGTGGCTAGTACAACTTCTCACAAGCTCTTTCGTGAGTCCTCTATTTCGAGGACGATGTTTATGATCTCATGCTATGTTTTAATTCTAACTTTCTTTTATGTATGTGTTGACTATGAGGATGAGCCCGGTAGCTTGTCTTGGCCCCCGCTAAGTATCTAAGATTTTGGAGGTGTTGTAGGACATGTTTTGTATTATGCTATGAGCGTTGACTCTCTCTTGACTCTTGATGTTTATGATATGAAAGTTGTCCCTTAGCCCCATTTATCTCTATTTACATACTCTTATTTTATTTTATTGCTTCTGCAATCAAAGATGTGTAATGATATGTTAAGAGGCTTGCTTGGAGTCCCTTTGGGTTCCCCATGCACCGTGTCACATCTAGGCCCTAGACTTGGGTCATGACTCTAGGTGCCAGTATTAATCGGATACCCCTTGTGGTCTTAAAGAAGCTAGGATTGGGAGCCCCTACTCTGATGAGCATGAAGTTGTTGATGGTTGATCACACGGTGAAGAAGCTTGTGGGGATATTGTATGATGTGCTTGTAAAGGTTTAAAAGTTCATATTCCCTACAACTTTGTGATGCGAGATTGCCAAGTCGACTTTGACATCCCGCTTATCTTGGGAAGACCATTCCTAGCAGCTGGTCAAGCACTGATGGATATGGAAACTCGTCAACTCAGGTTTAGATTGAACAACGAAAAAGTTGTCTTCAATATCTGTAAGTTTATGAAGAGGCCAGAAGATTTGAAGAATGAAATCTGCGCACTTGGTGAAGTCTAAGTAACAAAGTTGTCCAAGTCGTGCCGCGACAACAAATCAGGTGCTACTTGGGAGGCAGCCCAAGATTTGTGATGTAATAGTTGCAATTGTAGCTTAAGTTTTTTAGCTTTTGGACTCATAGGTAGTTTATTTTCTTGTGTTTTGACTATAATCTTAGACATTAGGCTGGTTGCATATAAGGTAACAGTGTATTCTGTGAAGAATGTCCTGGTACAGGGCTAAGGCAGCCACTCTTAGCTGAGAAAGGCATCAGGAAGTACTTCTACGACTAGTTCTATGGGTTGTAAATCACTATATCACCTATGCACTATCTCGTAGACATTTCCAGTGAGCAAAACATTGTGCACCCCAGTCCACGAGCCAACTTTACGATCCGTAGATAAAACTATAGGTCATGAATGGGGTTCGTGTACCCCAAGTAAATTTTTTGAATTTCTAGCCAAGTGTTCGGGCCTTTATGACCAACTCTATGAGTCGTATTTCACTTTATGATTTATAGACTGGTCCGTGAAACCAAATTTTGAAAACTCGAGTTTGGACCTTCTACAAAACCATAATTCATGAGTCCTAAAATACTCTATGGCCCATAATTGAGGCTTCGTAGAGTCCAGGCCCATCAGTTGTTGACTGACCCAGTCAAAGTATAAATATTGGGTTCAAAACATATTAACCCCATTGAGCCCTAATTTAGAAAACATACCTGGTCAAAACCCCACCCCTAATTTTTCGATCACCGACGGCAACACCACCTCCATTTTTCAACAAGATTTTACGGCGACCTGGGGTTTCTAGTGTCTCATCACCTCCTTCATGTTCTACAGTCTAATCACGCAATTCAGTAAGTTTTTGGTCAATCCAATACCATCAATTTTCCAATTATTGTTTGGTTAAACTGAAAAATTTTATCGGGCATGGTTGTTTAAGACACAAACCATTGTGCGAAAATCGTTGTGTTGATAAATAAATTATGGTTGCCCATGTTTGAATATACGTGTAGGACTGAAATTTGGTATATTTGTTGTTGTCCATGTTTGATGCTGTGTTTGTTGCCCATGGAATCACTCACCATGTGAATTGAATTGATTGTATGCTTGATAGTCGGTATGTAATGCCATGGGCCCGTGTTTTCATTGTAATATTGTTCATACGGGGTCGAAAGGGATTGTTTTGTCATTTTCAATGGGGTATACATGCTAAATGTCATGCTAGGATATTGGTTATGGTGTCTAAAATCATGTGGGTGTGTGCATCTTGCTTCGATGTTGGTAGAATAGGTTGAAAAAAGTTGTGTGGGGCCGTTTTAATGAACTTAGAAACTCTGGTGACTGAGTTTTTAGGTCTACAAATGGCTTTTACGACCCGTGGAACATTTCGCAAGTTGTAACTGCCCCTTGTATAAGATTCCAAAACCTGAAGTTTCTAAGTAGCCATTAAATGAGACCTTCTATGAGTTGTAGAATACTTTATGGCTCATAGAAGGGTCTCGTGGATCCTTGTCTAAAATAAATTTAGACACTAGAATCATCTACAACCTAGTCTACGACTTGTAAAACATTCTGTGAGTCGTACCTAGTCTCAACATTTACAGTAAACAGAAAAATGGTGAAAACTGTTTCACGATAGCCTTTTACGACTCATAGTTTCCAGTATGGCCTGTAGAGATGCTTTCGTAGACCCTTCTGCAACTAAGTTCGAGTTGTTTTTGCATTTCATTTTTGATTCATTGGGGCTAACCAAGGTGCGTAAATGTCTAAACTTCAGGTACTATGGCCCAAAAATAGAAGCAAAACAAGACAAAATCAGGGTCATGTGATAAAGATCAAACAAGAAAGAAACGAAAAAGGGAAGAAAGATAGAAGGATATGTGGATTAAATTCAAACTATTGAAATTATGGGCAACAAGGGACGAAAACCCTCACCTCCCAATTGATTTCAACAATCAAAATAAAAACCCTAGCAAGAAAATTGAAGGAAACTAAGAATCACAAATGGGCAACCTTCAATTAATCAAGCAAACAAGTCAACTAATAATTCTAAGAGTTCACCATAATTACTCACTAATTACTCACTGAGAATATACTACAATTTGAGAATTCAATCTTCAAGATAATCTAAGTCTTCCAAAATGATAAAATAAGACTACTTATACTAAGTAAATAAAAGAAGACATTTTCTTTACAATTTTACCCTTAATGAGTAAGTGTTTGGTTGACTTCTTGTCAAATCCTTGAATTCAAGTAGTAGCCATTGCACACATGGCCTCTTTTCTTCCTTCTTTTCACCTTAATAGACCTTCCACACATTCTAACCCTTTCTTTGGTGACCCTCAAGCTACTCTAATGCTTTTTTTTTGTGAACATATCTTGTAGAGTCTTGGAAATCTTTTGCTTGACTTCTTGTGAATGGTCCTGAGGGGTACATGACACTCATGTTGGTGTCATCTATGCTTTGCATGTTATCATCCTCCCCTTCTTGGAAAGGTTTCATCCTTGAATCCAAAGATTCACCTGCAACACAAGGAGATAAATCACTAACATTGGAAACATTATGAACATTATACTAATTTGGCAAGTCAATCATGTATGCATTGTCATTGATTCTCTTGATTACTTTGAAAGGTCCATCTCTTTTTGGGCTTAGCTTTCCTTTTTGAACATGTGGAAATATCTCCTTTTGAAAATGTACCCACACCCAATCATTTGGGTTGATCATGCCAGTTCTTTTCTCCCAATATTCTTTGAGTTGTTCTTTTCAATGGCCTCTTTAACCTTGGCATAAATGCTCATCATCTCCTTTGCCCTTAGTCTGGCATCTTGGCGCAAAACAACATTGCTAAATAATGGAGTCATGGTTCATGGAAACAAAGGTTTAAAGCCATAACATGCCTCAAATGCTGACATTCCAATATGGGAGTGGGAAAGATCGATTATATGCAAATTCAATCAAGGGTACACGGTTTTCCCAAGTAGTTGGGGTTCCTCTAATCATGCATTGAAGCATTTTCCAAGAGTCCTATTGACTACTTCAGTTTGCCCATACGTTGGAGGGTGGAAAGAAGTAGAGAACATAAGTTTGGTACCAAGTGTACCCCATAGAATCTTTGAAAATTGACTAAGAAATTTGGAATCCGTATCACTAACAATGGTTTGAGGGACTCAATGCAATTTAAGAACATTGATGACAAATAAAGATGCTACATCAAATGCATCATCACATTTATGGCATGGAATAAATGAGTCATTTTAGAAAATCTATCCACTACCACAAACATGTTATCATGTCCCCTTTTAGTCCTAGGAAGACCCAACACAAAATCCATAGAGATATCCATCCATGGGCCACTAGGAGTAGGGAGAGGGGTATAATTACCTTGGGGTGGAGTCGTGGATTTGGCATGCTTACAATCAAGACATTGTCCGCAAATTCATTCCACATAATGCTTCATCTTTGGCAAAAAGAATTGATCCTTTAGAATGTCAAGTGTTTTGGGTACCCCAAAGTGTCCCATCAAACCACCACTATGAGACTCCTTAATAAGTAGCTCTTTCATGAGCTGAAAGAATACAAGCTCGTCCATCCTTGAACAAAAAACCATCAACCAATTGAAACCTATCAACCCGCTTCCCTTGGGTAAGATTATCAAAAGCATCTTTGAAGTTGACATCCCTAGAAAAGAATTCTTTTAAGCATTCAAAGTCCATCATTCTAGAAGCCAAGGTAGTCACCAATATAAACCTTCTTGATAGAGCATCTGCTACCACATTTTCCTTGCCTTGCTTGTACTTGATCACACAGGGAAAGGTTTCAATAAATTCAACCCACTTTACATGTAACTTATTCAACTTGGATTGTCCCTCAAGATGCTTCAAGGAGTCATGATCAGTCCTTATCACAAACTCTTTGTGCCACAAATAGTTTTGCTAATGAGCCAACACTCGCACAAGTGCATACAATTCCGTGTCATAAGTTGAGTACTTGAGAGTAGCCCCCTTTAGCTTTTCAGTAAAGTAAGCCAAATGTATTCCCTCTTGCATCAATACACCACCTATTCCAATATCCGAAGCATCACATTCAATTTCAAAGGTCTTATCAAAGTTGGGTAGTTAAAGCAATGGTAAAGAACTCAACATCGATTTCAAGGCTTGAAAAGACTTCTCTTGTTCTTCCCCTATAAAAAAGGTACATCTTCCTTGGTCAACTAGGTCAAAGGAGAAGCAATTGAACTAAAACCCTTTACAAATTGATGATAAAAACTTGCTAACCTATGAAAACTTCTTACCTCGGTTGCATTAGTTGGAGTTTGCCAAGACTTGATGGACTCTAACTTAACTTCATCAACCTCTATCCTATTTGCACTATCCACGAAACCCAAAAACACAACCCTTTCAACACAACATGAGCACTTCCTGAGATTAGCAAAGAGATGCTCTTATATAGTAAGACATCAAACACTTGCTTCAAATGGGACACATGTTCCTCAATTTTCTTGCTACACACAAGGATGTCATCAAAATACACCACAACAAACTTGATGATAAAAGGTTTGAGAACATGATTCATCAACCTCATGAAAGTTCTTGGCGTATCTGTTAATCAAAATGGCATTATATGCCATTCATACAACCCAAACTTTGTCTTGAAAGCCGTTTTCCACTCATCACCCAGTTCCATACGAATTTGATGATACCCACTTTGAAGGTTAATCTTGGAGAATGCACTAGAGCCACATAGCTCATCAAGCATAACAACAAGCCTAGGAATTAGATGTTGATACTTCACCGTGATCTTATTTATTGCTCTACGATCAATACATTGAAACGCCCCAAAAAGTGATCAAAAATAGGCCTCAGAAATGCCAATATTCTAATTTACATATATCTCAAAATTTGTGCATGATATTAAAAATCCAACTTCATATTCTTGATTAGGGGGCAAAATTAAGTGACAAATGGGTATAACCCAAATTTTAGAGGACCCGTAGAGAAATTTCATTTTGCCAAAGTTTCATTTCCAATGGGCCTTTGTGTTGGCTCTGCGACGAGGAGCCATCGCGAAGTAGTACATTTTGTTGCCAGTTTTTTAAAATTTTGACCTAAGGTTTTAGGGTCTTGGACCTAATCCTTCCCATGCATAAAAATACCTATACGTAGTCATATTTCAACTCCATATCATAAAAGACATTCCTCAAAAACCCTCTCTAACACTTAGAAAAAATATTTCACCCAAATTCAAGCTTCAAGTGTTTAATCAAATCTTCATCAAGAAAATCTCCAAAGTTGAGGTATGTGGGTTTAAACCAGTGGGTCCTTTCACCCATGGTATCCAACCTTCTTTTTTACTTGAAATGCATGTTTTCAAGTTAGATTATTTACGGGTATCTCTTACTATGAAAGTTGATTATAAACAATGTTGGGGTTTCATAAAAATAAGACTGTTTAAGCATGTTTTGAGCTATGAATCTACGATCCATTATGTGATTTGATGAGGGGTTTTAATGTATATTGCATAAGGGTACTACCTAGTGTTGGTGGGTGGTTTTACACTGATTTTTCTCACATGATTTCACTCTTTAATTGCATGAGTTTGTACTAGCATTACACACCTGCCAAGTGTTTGATAAAATGTCCGGTTATGGAATCTTGAGCTATTGAAGGTCTAAAGCATGGTATATGAATTAAGTGACTTCATGATGATAAAAGTAATGTATGTTTGTGTCAATTTTACGAATAGCATCTATAGTGTTTCAAGTTGACTATTCCTCGTGCGGGGGTGGTAGGCCCGTACTACCATGTTGGGGGGTATGTACCTAAATCGTCTCTTTCGGGGGGTGGTAGGCCCAAACTAGCATACTGGGGGTATGTACCTCAATCGGCTCGCTTGGGGAGTTGTAGGCTTGTGCTACCATGTTTGGGGGTATGCACCTCAATCGCCTCGTACGGGGGACGGTAGGCCCGTACTACCATTTTGGGGGGTATGTACATCAATCGCCTCCCAAGAGGGTGGTAGGCCTTGGATTCTGAGTAATAGTTTGCTTGGTCTATAATGATGGTCTCTTCCTACACATGTTATATGTTCTATATAAGCATGATTTACTTCAAGCATCATTCACGCATGCCATATTGCTATTATGTTTATTCATTGTCTATTTATGCATTTCGATTATGTTTCTTATCTCTTGTTGCATTAAATCCTACGTACTTAGTACATTTCAAAGTATTAATGCATACTCTATGCCTGCATGATGTCACCATGTGGAACCGGAGCTCCACTTGATCATGTTCCTCCTCCACGTGGCTAGTACTATCTTCAAAGCAAGTTTGGTGAGTCATCAACTCCGAGGATGATATCTTTTGATCTTATGTTATGCAAAGACTATCTTTCTTTTGTTGTATGCTTTTGACTATGAGCTTGAACCAGGAAAGTTGTCTTGGCCCCCGCTCAATTCTAAGTTTAGAGGTGTTGTTGGACAAGTAATGTACTTATGGTTTAAACTATGACTTCTCTTGACTCTTGATCATTTTATGGTATGAAAGGCTTCCCCTTAGCCATTTACCCTTATTTTTATTCTCTTTTGTTGTTATTTACTTGCTTCCGCAACCAAGGATGTGTAATGATATGCTAAGAGGCTTGTTTGGGGTCCCTTCGGGTTCCTCATTCCCTGTGTCTCGTCTACGCCCTAGGCTTGGGTCGTGGAATACACATTCTCCAAGTGCAATCTTTCTTAGGACCAAGAATCACCGATATGGCACAAAGACTTAGGCTTTCTTTGATCAACCCCTTTTCAAGAAGCTCTTCTACTTGCCTTTTGTAGCTCCTTGGTTTCCTCCGAATTACTCCTACACACTGGACGGTTGGGAATTTGTGAACCCAACACAAAATCTATTTGGTGTTCAATTCCCCTCAAAGGAGGAAGTCCCGCGGACATCTCCTCCGGAAATAGCGCATCATAGTCTTGCAAAAGAGAAGAAACAATACTAGGCAAAGTGCTAGTATTTTGGTTAGATGCAAAAAAAGATGGGCGTCGACAAGGCATACTTGAAAGCTTCCCTCATCCACACCCTTTAATCACTTGCTTGGTTGCATATTTTCTTCTTATTTTTAGCCAAGAACCCTCCTTCCTTTGGAACAACAATGGAACTTCCACCATCAACCCTTTGCCTCCTCCACCTTTCGTTTCTCTCAAAGCTCCTTCATAGCCCGATAATCCTCACTCACTTGGTATGGAGTGAGAGGTGCAAGAACATACTTTCTACCTTCAATCACAAAGGTGTATTTATTGGATCTTCCTTGGTGCACAACACTCCTATCCAATTACCATGGTCTTCCCAACATAATATGACATTCCAACATGGGTACAACATCACAAGTCAATTCATCCTTATACTTAACCACACAAAACCGAATGCTTGCTTGTTTAAGGACCTTCATTTCTCCACTCTCATTGAGCCATTTTAGCTTGTAAGGATTGGGATGCTTTGTTATTGGAATTCCCATATGTTCCACAAAAGAACTACTCACCACATTAGTGCAACCTCCACAATCAATGATTAAAGAACACACTTTATCTTGAATTTTGCACCTAGCATGAAACAGATCCTCCCTTTGATGAAGATCTTCTTTGGAAAGGGCTCCTATAATTCTTCTCACAACACATGAAAGATTGGAATTCACCTTCAAGTCTTTATAATTATCAAGCAAAGATTTTCCTTTCTCCATGAAGAAAGCAAAATTTACCCTCTCATCCAACCTTTCTTCTTCATTTCCCATCCAATATCCTCTACTCCCCACTCTATCTCCTTCGTACCAATAATTTTGGCCTCCCATGCCATGATCCCACCCCAAATGTTGAGGTTGGACTCCTTCCCTTTGTACTCCATAGGTATCCCTACCCCTGTACTCCCAAAACACATCATTATTGAGATCTCCATGCATTTCATCACAGAGGGAATTTTGGTATTGGTAGTCTTGGTAGGGAATTTGTGGTGCATATGGTGGAGGTGATGTAGCTTGTCTTGGATGGTTTAGATTGTTGTTCATTTGGAAAGTGGGGTTTTGGTAACTTCGAATTAGGCTTTGTGGAGGATAACATAGATTATGGGTTTGTCCCGGGGTATTGGTGGTGGAATGCATTGATGCCCTCCTTATCTTTTCAGTTTTGGATTGAATTGCTTTCCCTCAATTCACATTCTCCACCCATACCAACCTTTCCTCCACACCTCCCATCCTTCCATTCATTTTCGCTATTTGTTTGGAGAAGTAAGCAAGAGTTTCCATGATGTTCTTTGAACCTTCCACAGCTGGACTTGTATTAGACATGATACCTACAATACTCAACAAATAAGATTAGTAGCAAAAGCCTCACGTCACTCGTATGTAACTCTCAACTCACCTTCTATGGCGTCGTCTCAAAACTGATAGTGAACTAGCTCCACTCAATCAATTCAAGGTCACCTATCCTTTGTGGTGAAGTGGATTCTTATGACTCTTGAAAGATGGATGACTCAAACAAAGCTTAGGAACATGAATAAATAGAACAAAACTAGAAGAAAGAGGCACAAGAAATATCGGACTCATAAAGTACTAAGTAACAAAAGTAGAAGAGATTAATTGTTGTTACCTAATTTGAAGAATCAAAGATATAATTTAATGTTTAGAAATTAGTTAATAAGTAACTACAGATTTTAATTCGTTGTTAAATAGTTGAGGAATAAAAGAAAAATGAGTGATAAAGAAGAAGAATTGAGTTCGGACACTTAGAGAATTTTTTGAAGCCTTAAAGTGTTCAAGACTTGAAAGGGGTTTGATTTGATGATTTGGTGAATTAGTTAACAAGTAGTTAAATATGTTAATTACTTGCTAATTAGTTGGAGAATCGAAGCACAAAAATTTTAAATAAAGAATCACTTCATCTAGACACTTAGAAAAACTTTTTTGCCCAAAAAACCTCCCCTACTTTGAAAATTTTATGGTTTTTAGCAAAAACCTGCAGAAATAGATTCTGAATTTGGGCTACATGCACCATGTCGCATGTCTGGAGTGGGCTGAAACGCTGACTATACTAATGGGCGCTTATGTAGCACTGACTGGCGCCGAATTGGCGCTGAATTAGCATTGAGTTGGTGCTGATGTGGAAAATAAATCTTTTTTGAATTGTTTTTTAAATATATTTTTACTTTTTATATTTTTTTTCAAATTTTCACTAAGGGTGAAACGACCCCAAAAGTTCCATAAAACGTGCCTCGGAAGTGTCCAGAATCTTGTTTTCCATATGTC
>JAPFFP010000098.1:5279689-5301997 GCA_026153255.1 Solanum medicagineum
GACCATAAGTTATATGCCAAGTTTTCAAAAAATGAGTATTGGTTGGCATCTGTGGCATTCATGGATCATATAGTATCCTGACAAGTCAATCAAGTAGGCATTGTCATTAATTCTCTTGAGTACTTTGAAACGTCCATCTCCTCTTTGGCTTAGCTTTTGTTTTCGAACATGTGGAAATCTCTCTACCCAAACCCAATCATTTGGGTTGGAGAACACTTCCTTTCTCCCCCAATTCTTTCGAATAGCCACCTTAGGATTGTTCTTTCTAATGGCCTCTTTAACATTAGCATGAATTCTCATCATCTCCTTTGCCCTTTGCTTGGCATCTAAGCTCAAAAAAACATTACTAGATAATGGAGTCATGGTTAGTATAAATAAAGATTTAAAGCAATAACATGCCTCAAATAGTGACATTCCAATAGAGAAGTGGAAAGGCTGATCATATTCAAATTCAATCAAGGGTAAACAGTCTTCTTAAGTATTTGGGGTCTTTCTAATCATGCACTGAAGCACACTTCCAAGAGTCTTATTGAGTAATTCAATTTGTCCATCTATTTGAGGGTGGCAAGAAATAGAGAACATAAGTTTGGTACCAAGTATACCCCATAGAATATTCCAAAAGTGACTAAGAAATTTGGAATCCATATCACTAACAATGGTTTAGGGGACTCCATGCAATTTAAGAGCATTAATGACAAATAAAGATGCTACATGGGATATATCATCACATTTATGGCATAGAATAAAATGAGTTATTTTTGAAAATCTATACACTACCAAAAATACGCTACCATGTCCTCTTTTAGTCCTGAGAGACCCAACACAAAAACCATAGAGACATCCATCCATGGGGCACTAGGAGTAAGGAGAGGGGTATACTTACCTTGGGGTCGGGTTGTGAATTTGGCATGCTTACAATTGAGACATTGTCCACAAATTCCCTCCACATCATGCTTCATCTTGGGCTAAAACGAATTGCTCCTTTAGAATGTCATGTGTTTTGGGTAACCCTATGTATCCGATCAAACTACCACTATGAGCCTCCTTGACAAGTAGCTCTCTCCACGAGCTCATAGGAAAAAAAGCTCGTCCATACTTGAACAACCAATTGAAACCTGTCAACCCACTTCCCTTGGGTAAGATTATCAACAGCATCTTTGAAGTCGAGATCCCTAGAATAGAATTCCTTTAAGCTTTCGAATCCCATCATTCTAGAACCAAGGAAGTCACCAAAATGAACTTTTTTGAGATGTTATCTGCTACCACATTTTCCTTGCATTACTTGTCCTATTCCTGCAAAAGAGAAGAAACAATACTAGGCAAAGTGCTAGTGTTTTTGTTAGCATATAATAAAAGATGGGTGTTGACAAGGCATTTGGGACTTCCACCATCCCCCTTTACCTCTGCCAGAAGCTCCTTAGTAGCCCGATAATCCACACTCACTTGGTATGGAGTGAGAGGTGCAATAACATACTTTCTACCTTCAATCACAAAAGTGTATTTGTTGGATGTTTCTTGGTGCACAACATCACTATCAAATTGCATGGTCTTCCCAACAAAATATGACATGCGAACATGGGTACAACATCACCAGTCAATTCATCATTATACTTACCCACACTAAATCGAATTCTTTCTTTTTTGAGGACCGTCATTTCTCCACTCTCATCAATCCATTGTAGCTTGTAAGGATTGGGGTCCTTTGTTGTTTGAATTACCATACATTCCACAAAAGAACTACTCACGACATTAGTGCAACTTTCACTATCAATGATTAAACAACGCACTTTATTTAGAATTTTGCACCTAGCATGAAATGGATTCTCCCTTTGATCAAGCTCTCCTTTGTCAAGGGCTCCCATAATTCTTCTCAGAACACATGAAAGATTGGAATTCACCTTCAAGTCTTCATCATTATCAAGTAAAGTTTTTCCTTTCCCCATGAAACAAGCAAAATTGACCCTCTCATCCAACCTTTCTTCTTCATTTTCCGAACCATCTAACTCACCTCTATCTCCCTCACTCTAGTTTTTTACATCACACTCTTCATCATTTTCGGTCTTATACCTCTCCCGAAGAGCAACAATCGTCCTCCTATTACGACACTCACTAGAGGGAAGAGGAAAGTTAGGCTTAGCATAGTTACCTCCTTGTGTTTCCTCAGTTGCCTTTAATTACTGATCAACCTTGACTTGAGTACCTTGACCACCACCCTTCAGTTTCTCCCTAGAAGATGTTGTCGTCCAATTATCTCCCATGTTGAAGTTGAAGAACCTTTGGCCTTGTATGACTTTTCTTCTTTCAAATCCACTTCTACCTTTGAGGCATCATGGAAAGACGCTTTAAGAGTTTCATAGTGCTCAAGGTTCAATGGTTGCAAGATATCATACCTCAAGTTGGCCACAAATCGGATCACCGCACATTTCATGTTCTCTTCCATTTTAGACTTCATTCTCAAGTTCTCAAACTCATCATAATACTCTTCAACACTTTTAGTACCTTGCCTCAACATAAATACCTTCTTGAGTACCTCTTGATAATAATTTGTATTCAAGTATCTCAACTCCATAAATGAAATCAACTCTTGCTAAGTAGGTAACTCGTAGATGTGATGGCTCTCTCTTTCCCTCCTCTTGGACTCCCACCAAGTGGATGTATACCCTTCAAATTGTGGATGCATACCCTTCATATTTCCAAGATATTATTTGTGAGAAAGATCTGGTCACTTTGAATTTTCCACTCCAACAACTAATTAGGGTCACTACTTCCTTTGAACCTTGGAACTATAACCTTGATAGTGTTCAAGCCCCTATCTTGATCATTCCACTCCCCAAACCTGTTTCCTCTATTTCCCATCCTACCTCCTCTATATCCCATCCTATCACCTCTATTCCCTATTCTATCTTCTCTATACCTATAATCTAGGCTACCCATGCCATGATCCCACCCAAGTCACGAGGTCGGACTCCTTCCCTTTGTGATCCATAGGTATCCCTACCCCCATGCTCCCAAAACTCATCATTGTTGAGATCTCCACACATTTTATCATAGAGAGGATCTTGGTATTGGTAATTTTGTAAGGAATTAGGGGTGCATTCGGTGGAGGTGATGGGTGACATGTATTAGAAGATGTGCGTTTCGGAATGGAGTTTGGTAATGGACTTAGCCACAAAAGGAAGATTCTCCTATAGAGGGTGATAGGGTTGTGGGTTTGGATGTTGTGTAGCTTGTCTTGGATGGTTTAGATTGGAAAGTGGGGTTTTGGTAGCTTCGGGTTCTGCTTTGTGGAGGAAAACATAGATTATGGGCTCGTCCCGGGGTAATGGTAGTGGAATGCATCGATGCCCTCCTTATCTGCTTATTTTCGGGTTGAATTGCTTTTCCTCAATTCTCATTCTCCACCCATACGAACCTTTCCTTCTTACCTCCCATCCTTTTATTCATTTCCCCTATTTGTTTGGAGATGTAAGCAAGAGTTTCCATAATGTTTTCCGAAACTTCCCCAATTAGACTTGTATTAGACATGATCCTACAACACTAAACGAACAAGAATAGTAGCAAAAGCCTCATATCACTTGTTATGTAACTCTCAACGCACCTTCTATGGCGGCGTCTAAAAATTTATAATGAATTAGCTCTGCTCAATCAATTCAAGGTCACCTATCCTCTGTGGTGTAGTGGATTCTTATGACTCTTGAAAGAAGGATGACTCAAACAAAGCTTAGGAACATGAATAAAAGAAGAAAAACATGAAGAAAGAGGCACAAGGAATACCGGACTCGAAAAACAAACAAAAGTAGAAGAGAATACCTGTTGTCACCTAATTTGAAGAATCAAAGAGATGATTTAATGTTTAGAAACTAGTTAACAAGTAAGTAAAGATGTTAACTAGTTATTAATAGTTGATGAATGAAAGTAAAATTAGTGAAAAAGAAGAAGAAAAATTTTTGAAGCCTTAAGGTGTTCATGACTTGAAAGGGGTTAGATTTGATGATTTGATGATTAAAACTAGTTAACAAGTAATTAAAGATGTAATTACTTGCTAAATAGTTGGAGAATCGAAGCACAAAAATTTTAAAAAAGAATCATATCATTTGGACACTTAGAAATATTTTTATGCCAAAAAAACCACCCATACTTCGAAAAATTTTGGGTTTTCAGCAAAAACCTGCAAAAGTACTCTGAATTTGGGCTCCATGCACCACGTGGCATGTCTATAGTAGGTTGAACACTGACAGTGCTGTGGGGCGCTGATGTGGTGCTGACTAGTGCTGATTTGGCAATGAATTAACGCTGAGTTGGTGCTAACGTGGAAAATATTTTTTCTGATTTTTTTCTTTGAAATTTGTTTTTTCTGACTTTTTTTTTTAAAAATTTCTACCAAGGGCCAACCAACACCTTGACCAACTTTGACTTGAAAAAAAAAGATCAAATGTACGTTTTGGTCTTCATTTTTTTCAAGAACACTTGAATATCTTCAAGAACACACACTAAATCCCAACACCTTTAAATCAACTCGAAATTGGCTCAAAATTTAGGATTAACTTCCCCTTCATGTAGAGAACAAACTCCAATGACCATTAACCTTCAATTTCTTCTCAATCAAAGAACCCACTTTCAAAATTTAAAAAATTTGAATGCTCAAAACCCTTCAATGGAAACTTTACTTCCACAACTCCAAATTGAATGAAATTTGAGATTTTGGCTCAAACAACACTAGTGAACAAGAACGTAGTGTCAAAAACAACAAATCAAATGACAAATTTTTTGGTTTATTTCTTTTTTTTTTGGATTTTTGAATTTTTGAGTGGATCAAATGATAAAGATCAAACAAGAAAAAAAGGGAAAAGGGAACAAAGATAGAAGGATATGTGGATTAAGTTCAAACTATTTAAATTATGGGCAACAAGGGACTAAAACCCTCACCTCCTAATTAATTTCAACAACTCAAATCAAACCTTAGAAGGAAAAATTGACGGAAACTAAGAACTACAAATGGGCAACCTTCAATTAACCAAGCGAGCAAGTCAACTAACAATTCTAAGAGTTCACCCTAATTAGTAACTAATTACTCAACTAAGAAGATACTACAATTTGGGAATTCAATATTCAACATAGTGTAAGTCTTCCAAATGATAAAATAAAGCTATTTATACTAAGTAAATAAAAGAAGATATTTTCATTACAATTTTACCCTTAATAAGTAAGGGCCTTGTTTGGTTGCCTTCTTTTTAAATCGTTGAATTCAAATAGTAGACATTTGCACATATGGCCTCTTTCCTTCCATCTTCTCATCTTTATAGACCTTCCATAGATTGTAATCCTTTCTTTGGTGACACTCAAGCTCCTCTAACGCTTCCTTGTTCATGAACATTACTTGTAAGTCTTGGAGATCTTTTGCTTGACTCCTTGTGCATGGTCTTGAGGGGTATATGCCACTCATGTTGGTGCCGTCTCTACTTTGTATTTTATCAGATAGCATCACTCAATAACTTTTTTCCAGTTCCCCTAGTGGTGTAATTTCTGGCAACTACCACAATTTGCTCAGTCATCTTCTCCTTGCCTTTAGCCTTCTCATCCTTGTCCTTTGCAAGAACATGGGTAAGAGGGGTATCAGGCTTCCTCATCCTCTATTTTAGAGGTACATGGTCCTCTTCATCATTTTCTTTCCTCCTTAGTACATTTGGGAAACACCATGGTCCTGATCTCACTCACAAGACTTTGATCATACATAGCTGCACTCAATGAAAGGGTAAGATCAAGAGAAGTTTCCACACTTCTTGGTTCATCATTAACAAATCCTTCAAGTTCCACATGCTTAAGATCCAACAGACCCTTTCCGAACCATTCTGGTCCTTCAGCAAGTATACTGGACTTTGCGCCCTTGTCCTCATTTAGATCCCCCCTCAAAGTGTCTCTCTGATAGTGAGGAAGAGGTATGTCCTAGTGGGCAGGAGTTTCCCTATTCCTTTGGGACACTTGGCAGAGGTTCTATAGGGTTTAAGACAGGTAAACACCGAGTGATTCTAACCCTACAAGTGCAGACTTAGAAGGAAGATAAAGCGTTTGTGAGGATGGGGAGAGACCTTAGGTTAGAGGATGCAGTTTATCTGGTTTTACAGGAGTATGAAGAGGAGTGGATGGAGGTGCATTGATGGTTCTAGAGTATATAGACTCATTTTCCACTCCTATTTTTTAGGATAAACTTTCAGGACTTCCAAAAATAATGGAGGTTTATCTACAGTACACAAGAAGACAAATGAAAGAAGGAGAAGATTTTGACAGATTTTGAAAAAGATGAGAACAAAATGGTGAAATAAGTTCCATTTTAAAGGAATTAAGTGAGATGTCTGATCCTTTGATTAGTTGCAACTCTTCGATAACTAGAATGAGAAGACGTTAATTTAGAAAAGTTGAATCGACACAACAGGACCTGTGTATCCATATTAATGTTGTAAAAGACTATGAAAGGAATACTAACCTGGTAGTGAGTCAGGTCCTTGTGTGATGCTCATCCAATTCTAATCTTCAGGTCCTACGAAACTGTCAATTTCTTGTAATCTACAAAGTACATGAAGGCATTTAACTTATTTTGAATAAATTCTCAAATACATATTCAGACATTTCTAGCCAAGAATGTAGGAGAAAAATCAAAATCATTTTGACCCTTTATGCTTCTGCTTGATCAGCCCTAGCTTCAACCTATTTCTTTCAAACTGGTCCCTGCAAAGAGGCTTAGTGAAGATATCAGTAATATGATCCTCTGTACTACAAAACTTCATGTAGATATTCCCCTCCTCAACCTAGTCCTTGAGAAAGTGATGTTTAACATCAATGTGCTTTATTCTTTTATGATGAACTGGATCATGTTTAAAGCACTTGTATTATCATACATAAGGGAAATTGCATCTGTCAGTATACCAAAATCTTGCAGTTGCTGCTTGATCCATAGTAATTGTGAGCAACAAGAAGCAACAGCTACATACTCAACCTTTGCAGTGGATATTGCCACTGAATTCTACTTCTTGTTCCCCAAGAGATTAGTGAAGACCCAATGAAATGAGCCATGCCAGAGGTACTCTTTCTATCAACTAGGTACCTTATAAAATCAACATTTGCATACCATACAAGATCAAGATAGTTACTAGCTAGATAGTAAAGTGCTAGACAATCAATCTTGAGATATTTGAGAATCCTTTTAGCAGCCTTCAAGTGTGATTCCTTGGGAAAGGATTGGAACCTAACACAAATAACAACACTGAAAACTATGTTAGGTCTGCTGGTAACCAGGAATAGAAGTTACCCAATGATTCTTCTGTACATAGTGGCATTTACCAAGTTACAAGCTTCATCAGAATCCAGTTTCGCACTTATCCCCATTGGAATGTCAATTGGCTTAGCATCCATTAGTTGATACTTCCTAAGCAGGTCCCTAATGTAGTTTTCTTGGGTGATAAAAGTACCACTATGCTTAATCTGCAATCCAACAAAGAAACTAAGGTCACCCATCATGCTCATCTCAAACTCACTTTGCATCAGGTCCCCAAATTCTTGACAGAAAGAATTTGTAGTGGCTCCAAAGATGATATCATAAACATACACTTGTATGATCAGCAAATTCTTTCCCTAGGTCTTCAGAAACAAAGTGTTGTCACTTTTTCATCTCTTATATCCATGACTGAGCAGAAATCTAGCCAACCTCTCATACCAGGCCTTTGGAGCCTGCTTCAACCCGTACAATGCCTTATCCAATTTCATGACATGATCTTGAAATTCAACATTTTCAAAACTCAGAGGTTGCTTCACATAGACTTCTTCTTTAAGTCACCCATTTAATAAGACACTTTTTACATATATCTGGAATATTTTGTATTCTATATAGGTGGAAAAGGCATTCTGAATTCTGATAGCTTCCATTCTAGCTAATGGAGCAAATGTCTCATCATAATCTATCCCTTCTTCCTGACTGAAACCTTGCACCACCAATCCTGATTTGTTTCTTATTATAATGGCATTTTCATCTAGTTAGTGCATGAACACCCATCTGGTCCCTATCATAGTTTTTCTGAAGGCCTGGGAACTAGATGCCATACCTTGCTTCTCTCAAACTGAAGTAATTCTTCCTGCATAGAATTTACCCAATCTGCACCATTGAGAGCTTCTTTGATATTTTTGGGTTTTATGGAGGACATAAAAGCACCACATGATATCAACTTTCTAGTCTTGGATCTAGTTCGAATCCTATAGTCTAAAGGGGAAACTAGATTTTCCATAGGATAAGATGATTGATGTTTCCATCTAGAGGTCCTTACTACAGACTGATCCAGACTTCTTGAAACATCAGGATTGTCCATTTCTTCTTGTTCAGCAGTGTCTGTCACATCATCATGATCAACACCATCAACCTCTTAGTCCCTTGTAGAGTACCTAGTCCTTTTAATGATTCTCCAATTTCATCACCTTCATTGGTCCTATCCTAAGTTTGTGCAGCATCATCAGCTGAAGGATCATTTACCAGGTTGTACAAGTTGGAGTATCTCATCCAAGTTTGAGTCTTCTCTATCACTGATGCTCTTCATCTCACTTGACTTATCATAGATGATATGGAGACTTTCTTCAATGTAGAGGGTTCTTTTGTTGACTACCCTATAAGCCTTGTTTTTTGTAGAGTATCCAACAAAAACACCCTCATCACTTTTAGAGTCAAATTTTCCAACTTCCTCCTTGCCATTTTTGAGTACAAAATATTTACAACCAAAGGCCCTCGGGTAACTGATGCTAGGTTTCCTTCCAAATAAGAGAAAATGAGTCTTGTTGAAACGACCCCAAAAGTGCCCCTAAATGTGCCTCGAAAGTGCTCGGAATTATAGTTTCCATATATCCAAAAATTCATGCATTATTTTGAAATCCGATTATATATTCTTGCTTATGGGTTCAAATTGAGTGGGGAATGGGTCTAACCCCGATTACAGAACAAATGAATCACAATTTCAATTTTTCAACTGTCGAGTTCAGTGAGTGGTGTGCGTCATTGTCCTGACGCGCAACAGTGTTATTTTGGTGCAAGTTTTCAAGTTCAGTCCAAGACTTTTGGGTCTTAGGCCTAAGCCATCCCATGCCCAAAATACATATACTTAGCCATATTTCACCTTCATATCATCATCCAAGCGATTCCCAAATACTCTTTCAAACACTTAGACAATATTTCATCTCCAAATTTCAAGTCCCAAAACTCGTCCAGATTATAAGGTTATCACTCAAGCATTAAGTCTCCATCTCTAATATTCTTCAAGGATTTTCCTAAGATAAAGTTATATGGGTTTCTTTCATGGGTTCCTTTCACCCATAAAGCCCAAGCTTCCTTTTACCTTGAATTGCATGATTTAAAGTTGATTAACCCATAGGTCTTAGTTAATATGAATTTCACTACACACTATGTTGGGGTTTCATGAAATTATAGTTGTTTTAGCATGTTTTGAGCTATGAATCTAAGATTTATTGTGAGATTTGATGAAGGATTTTGATGTATGTTGCTTGAGGGTATTACCAAGTATCTATTTATGGTTTTAGAATGAATTTTCTAGCATGATCTCACTCTTGAATTGCACGGTTTTACACTAGCACTATACACCCACCAATTGTTTGATAACATGTCCGGTTTAAAGTTCTTGAGTTATTGATAGTCTATTGAATGGCTTATGAGTCAAGTGAATTATGGTGATGAAAAGAATGTATATGTGTGTTTAAATCATGTAAAGCACCTGTGGTTTGCAAGTGAATTGACAGGCACCCATGTTGTTATGTTCTTAGGAATTGTTGACGAGTTATTGAGTCCTTATTCTAAGATTTATGCTCTTGTGAATTGTGAAGCTACTAGAAGGGGTTATGCGCTACGTTATAAGCTTTGCCCTCTAGTACAAGGCCAATTTCTTAATGTAGGGGTGATGAACTATGTTATCTCTTTACCCTAATGTACGAATCAATGCTACTCACTTACTCATATCTACATGAAGAGGTCATGAACTATGTTGCGCTCCTTACCCTCGTGTATAATTTGAGGTTATGCAACGTACTCATATGAAGGGGGTTATGAACTATGTGGTATGCTTCACCTTCATCTGCAATGAAATGTTTTTATTATCTCTTGCTCACATGCATGGGTTATGACCTATGCTACCTTCTACCCTCATGTGTTATTCCTTATCTCATTTATTACCCACTACCTACTAAAAGGGGTTATGACTCATGCTATATCCCACACCCTCTACTACAAGTTATTTGGATGATCTAAGTATGTCACTCATTGTTTTAAACAAGTTATGTAGGTATAATTATTTTTAAGCATGTTTTACGTCAAACATTGTTCATGCATGCCGTGTTGCTAATATATACTATCTCTTGCTATGATTATATATTTTTATTATATTTCCTATCTCTTGTTACATTGCATCCTATATGCTTAGTGCATTCAAACGTACTAACACATACTATATGCCTACATGATATCACCATGTCAGAATCGGAACCCCTATTGGTTCTCCTCCTCGTGGCTAGACGAATTTGTTCAAGTTAGGTTTTGGTGAGTTCTTATGTCCGGGGGCAGTATCTATCTTCTCTCATGCTTATGTTAAGATTATATCGTATATATTTGGATTATCTATTGTCATTACTATGACGGTGAGCCTGTTGCTTATCTTGGCCCCCGCTAAGTTCTATGTTTAGAGGTTTTGTTGGACAAGTGTGTTGACTCTCTTGATGTGTTTGAAATGAAGGTTTCCTTTTTTTTTCCCTAAGCCATTATTTGTACTCTTTTATTGTTGTTTAATTGCTTCTGCAACCAAGGATGTGTAATGATATGTTAAGAGGCTTGCTTGTGGTTCCATCGGGGTCCCTATGCACCATGTCATATGTAGGCCCTAGTTTGGGTCGTGAAAAACTTGGTATCAGAGCACTAGGTTATTAGATCCTCAGAGTCCAACACACCAGGTCAATTATAGTCTTATTTATGGTTGTGTTGTGCACCACAATTATGAGTAGGAGGCTATGAGACGTTTTAGGGAATGTTTCCCTTCATCATGTTCTAAGTCGTACTACAGTGTTGAAGTAAGTTCCTATCCCCCCAATAATTGTTCTTTTCTATGCTACTTGATCATGCCTTAGACAAGAGGAACAAGACCCTACGTTCTCAAGGGACAACCGGCTCATGGTGAGCTTTGGGATGCTCTCACCTTTCTAGTTCAAGCTATGAACCACCAAGACAATCAAGGGGCCCAAGCCTTTCGTTCTCTTGCCCCGAGGTCTAGAGTGAGAGACTTTGTGAGGATGAATCCACCGGAGTTCTATAGGTCAAAGGTGGATAAGGACCCACAAGAGTTTATTGATGAGATTTATAAGTTATTGGCCTTCATGGGTTTTATATCGGAAGATAAGGTGGAGTTGGCGGGCCTACCAACTCAAGGGGTTAGCACAAATATGACTTACTCAACGGAAGGAGGGTAAGGGAAACAATAATGTGGTTCTATGGAAGGAGTTTAAAGGTAACTTTTCTTAATCAGTTCTTCCCTCTTGAGCTTAGGAAGGCCAAGATAGTCGATTTCATGAATTTGAAGCAAGGGTCAATGAGTGTGAGGGAGTATGACCTCAAGTTCAACCATCTGTCTAAGTATGCTCCTCACCTGGTTGCCAACCCAAGGGCTAGAATGAATAAGTTCGTGATGGGTGTCTCTGATTTGGTGAGTGAACAATGCCGATCTGCTATGTTGATTAATGATATGGATTTGTCCCGCTTCATGACTTTTGTCGAACAACTTGAGGGTGAGAAGCTTAGGAAGAAGATGAGTAGAGAGTCCAAGAGATCTTGGTTTAGGGATGACCGATTCCAACAAGGTATCAAGTTTCAAGGCCAAGGGTCTTCTAGTGCAGACAAGAGGCTTGCTATGGAAGGAATGGATAAACCAAGGTTCTAAGGTGGCAATGGTGGGATGAGTTTCTCAAAATGCCCAAAATGTGAAAACCATCATTATGGAAGTGCTTAAAGAATTCAAGTGCGTGTTATGGATGTGGGAAAGTAGGCCACAAGCTTATTGATTGCCCTTACGTCCGGAACAAGTGCAAGGGGGCCCGTCCTCAAGGTCAAGGTGGTCTTGTAAGTCAAGAGGCCCAAGGTGGTTATATTGATCTTGGAGGTGCTCCATAACGTAATCGGTTTTATGCTCTTCAAACAAGGTAAGGGGTGTATAAGGCGCCCAATTTTGCTACCGGTATGTTGAAGTTTCCTTTGACTTTGATGTGTATGCATGGGAAGATCTCGGTGTCTCTATTTACTTCATCATTCCTTTTGTTGCTCGTGGGCTTTATGTGTGTTCCAGATTTTTATGTGGACTTTTTGGTGTCTATCCCTTTAGTGAGTCTATTGTTGATAGAAAGGTCTACGACAATTGTTCCGTGGTCATCTTGCATTTGGGTCTTGACTCATTATTTTGTTGGATTAGATGTGGTGGGTTTTGATGTCATTCTTGGGATGGATTAGTTACATGCATATTGTGTCTCCATTGGTTGTAGAAACCATAGGGTCAAATTCCAATTCCCTATTAAACCTGTCTTTGAGAGTTAGTGAAGGGCTAAGTCCATTTCTTTTCTTGAGGTTAAATTGGTCTCTTGGCGTTGCCTTTATCATCTTGTAAGAGTTGGGAGAGTTGAACCTAAGTTATTTTTATTGAGTCTATTCCGGTGGCCAATGAGTCCTTGATGTCCTTTCCGATATCTTGAATTTAGGGTGGTGTCTTTTGGTTTGACTTATGCACCACTCGTAACTATAAGTCTCATAAATAGGGCCTTTAATCCCTATCTTCTTATGTTATGGTAGTTCTTAGTAATGATATGTTGGGTTGTTTCAGGGAGTAAGGAAGAGCTTGTGAATCATTTGAGGGTGATGTTGTGAATTTTGAAGGAGGTGAAGTTGGTTGAAGTGAGAAGGGGGTGTAGTGGCTTTGATAGTTCTGAATCTTCTTTGGTTGAGGAGGTCTAGTTAAGCAAGCCCTTGATCCCCGTCTTGATAGAGTTGGAGGTCTTGTTGAGGAATGGTAGTGTGTAAGTTGTCTCCCAAGGGGCAGATTGTAGTTTATGGTACCAACTGGACTATGTGTGCTTAAGGTTGGCAATTAGGTTAAGGTTTGTAGGTCCTTATAGATTATTGAGTAGGATTGATGAGGTTGCATACGAATGTAAATTGCCTAAGGATATGAATATGGTTCGTCCAGTTAGTCATGTTTCTAGGTTGAGGGGATGTGTTGGAGGTTCAAGTGTTATAGGACTCTTTGAGGTTGTGGGTATTGAGGAAGATAAGTTGGCTTAGGAGAAGATCCTGGTGAAGGTATTGGATGGAAGGGTGGAAAAGTGCATTAATAAGGTTGTAGTGTTCGTCAAAGCCCTTTGGAAGAATCGTGAATTGGAAAGTGTCTCTTGGGGAGCCAGAGCGGGCATGGAGAAGCAATATCTGTATCTCTTTCATTCTATTCAAGCTTATGATTACTCGTCAGGTCCTTTTATTATTCTAAGTCTTATGCTTCAGCCCCTATGTCATTTGCATGTATTTATGTATATATTGACAATTCATGATGATTTTTACACTTATGTTGAGATTTTGAAAATGGTGTTTTAAGTATGTTGTTGCATTCTTATTGGGGCTAATTTCTTCATGATTACTCTTATCGAATACATTTCTTTGACATTCGCGGATGAATGTTCCCAGGGGGATATATTCAAAGGTCCACAAAAGTACCGAAAATGTGCCTCGAAAGTGCCCGAAATTGTAATTTCTATATATCTCAAAATCCGTGCGTTATTTCAAAAATCCAACTTCATATTCTTTTTTAGGGGGTCAAATTGAGTGGGAGATGGATCTAACCCCAATTTTAGAGCAAATGAATCATAATTTCAATTTTCAATGTGTCAAATTCCAATGAGTGGTGAGCGTCATTGGCGCGATGCGCCACAGTGTTATTTTGGTGCAACTTTTCAAGTTTGGTCCAGGACTTTTGGGTCTTGGGCCTAAGCCTTCCCATGTGCAAAATACCTATACTTAGCCATATTTCATCTTCATATCATCCATGACATTTCGAAATGCTCTTTCAAACACTTAGACAAAATTTTATCTCCAAATTTCAAGTCCCAAAACTCATCCGGATTCAAAGGTTATCACTCAAGCTTTAAGTCTCCATCTCCAATCTTCTCCAAGGATTCTCCTCAGTCAAGGTATGTGGGTTTCTTTCATAGGTTCCTTTCGCCCATGATGCCAAGCTTTCTTTTACCTAAAATTGCATGATTTAAAGTCGTTTTACTCATGGGTCATACTTATTATGAATTTCACTGCACAATATGTTGGGGTTTCGTGAAATTATGATTGTTTTATCATGTTTTGAGCTATGAATCTAAGGACTATTGTGAGATTTGATGAAGGGTTTTTGATGTATGTTTCTTGAGGGTGTTACCAAGTATCTATTAATGATTTTACAATGAATTTTCTAGCATGATCGTACTCTTGAATTGTTTGGTTTTAACTAGCACTATACACCTGCCAAGTGTTTGATAAAATGTCTGGTTTAGAGTTCTTGAGTTATTGATGTTCTATTGCATGGCTTATGAGTCAAGTGGCCTATGGTGATAAAAGGGTTGTATATATTGTGTGTTTAAATCATGTAAAGCACCTATGGTATTGCAAGTGAATTATTGGGCTCTCATGTTGTTATGTTCTTGGGAATTAAGGTTTATGCTCTTGTGAATTGTGAAGGCTACTAGAAGGCCAATTTCTATGTAGAGGTTATGAACTATGCTATCTCTTTACCCTCATGTATGAATCAATGCTACTCACTTACTCATATCTACATGAAAGGGTTATGAACTATGTTGTACTCCTTACCCTCGTGTATGATTTGAGGTTATGCAATGTACTCATATGAAGGAGTTATGAACTATGTGGTATGCCTCACCATCATATGCGATGAAATGTTATGTATTATCTCATGTTAAGATGTAGGGGTTATAACCTATACTACCTTCTACACTCATCTGCTATTTCATATCTCATGTATTACCCACTACCTACAAGAAGGGGCTATGACTCATGCTATATCCCTCACCATCTAGTACAAAGTATTTGGATGATCTAAGTATGTCACCTCATTGTTTTAAACAAGTTACGAAAGTTTGATTATTTGGAAGCATGTTTTACTTCAAGCATTGTTCATGCATTCCATGTTGCTAATATATATTATCTCTTGCTATGACTATGCATTTGTATTTATATTGCCTATCTCTTATTGTATTTCATCCTACATACTTAGTACATTCAAACGTACTAATGCATACTCTATGCCTACATGATATGACCATGTAAGGAACTAGAACCCCTATTGATTCTCCTCCTAGTGGCTAGACGGATTTGTTGAAGTTAGATTTTGGTGAGTCCTCATGTCCGGGGGCAATATCTATCTTCTCCCATGCTTATGTTTAGATTATATCTTGTATATTAGGATTATCTATTGCCATTACTATGATGGTGAACCCGGTTGCTTGTCTTCACCCCCGCTAAGTTCTATGTTTAGAGGTGTTGTTGGACAAGTATGTAACTATGTTGTAAGCTTGACTCTCTTGAATCTCTTAATGTTTTATGAAATGAAGGTTTCCCATTTTATCCCTATGCCATTATTTCTACTCTTTTATTGTTGTTTTAATTACTTCTGCAACCAAGAATGTATAATGATATATTAACAGGCTTGCTTGGGGTTCCTTCAGGATCCTCATATGCCGTGTCACATCTAGGCCCTACTTTGGGTCATGAGACTAGTTCTTGACATACCTTATCAGACACCTGTTTGTAATAATAGGCTGTATTGACAATCTCAGCCCAAAAGTTCTTTACAGATCCATAGTCAATCAACATGGTCCTTCCTATTTCCACCAGAGTTCTATTTTTCCTCTCCACAACTCAATTTTTTGAGTAGTTCTAGGAGATAAAAACTTATGGTGAATTCCATGCTCTACAAAAAAACCATCTAGTGTTGAATAGTCAAATTCAGTACCATGGTCAGACTTGATCCCAGCAACCTTGGTTCGAAACTGATTCTGAACTTGTTTTATGAGGTTGATCAACAACTCAACAACTTCATCCTTGGATCTTAGGAACCTTACCCAAGTATATCTTGAGTAATCATCAACACCACCATAATGTATCTTTTTCCACCCTACTTTGAACCTTCACAGGACCACAAAGATCAGTACGAATAAGCTCAATAGGTCGAGTGGTACTTACTTCATGTTTGGTTTGAAACAGCCTTTTGTGTGCTTTCCTTGATAACATGTAACACACACTTTGGAATTAGTGAAGTTCATATTTGGAAAACCATGAACCAGGTCCTTGGATACCAGCTTGTTCAGCAGATAAGGACTGACATGACCCAGTATCTTGTGCCACAAGTCACTTAAATTATATTGAGCTTTTAGACATGTTAGATTGTCCTCCTCTGTTCTTCTAAGATCTGCCACGTACATGTTTCTGCACCTCTTCGCTGTTAGCACCACTTCTTCAGTAGACAAGTTTGTAACTATGCACTTGTCTGATAGGAACTCAATATCATTTCCTTTGTCATAGATTTGAGATACACTAAGAAGACTGTACTTTAATCCTTCACCATAGTACACATCTTCAATAGTCTTCTCAAAATACTTCCCAATTTTTCCTATGCCCATAATGCAGCCTTTTTGACCACCCCCAAAAGAACGACTGCCTCCTTCAAATTTGTTACAACCCAAACCTAGGGCCTAAATGTGACACGGCGAATGAGAACCCAAAGGGACCCAATCAAGCCTTTTAGTATATCAATCACACATCCTTGGTCGCGTAAGCAAAGTAAACAACATCAAGAGAGCATAATTAAGGGTAGGGACTAAGGGAAGTCTTTAATAGCATAAGTCATAGAAGAGTCAAAGCTCAAGCATAATTACATCACTTGTCCAACAACACCTCTAACATAGATTGGGCGGGGGCTAAGGCACTTTCTGGGCTCAACTTCATAGTATTAAGAGTTCTACATAAACAAATAACATAAGCAAGAGGAGCATGCCTAGTGTCCCCAAACTTGAGGACTCACTAAATCTTATCTTCAAGATTCCACAACTAGCCACGTGGAGGATGACCGCGAGGAGCCCTGGTTCCTACATTGTAATATCATGTAGGCATAGAGTTTGCGTTAGTACATTTGAATACACTAAGTATGTAGGATGCAATACAACAAGAGATAAGCAACATAGTAAAAATGCATAAACATACACAATGGGTAGTATAATAATAATATGGCATGCTTGATCAATGCTTGAAGTAAAACATGCTTGTATAAAACATATTACATGTGTAGGAAGAGACCGTCATCATAGAGCAAGCAAACAATTACTTGGAATCCAAGGCATACCACCCCCTCGGAAGGCTATTGAGGTATCCACCCCTCGAAATGGTAGTACGGGCTTACCACCCCCTGACAAGATAAGTGAGGTATCTACCCTCCAACATGGTAGTACGGGCTTACCACCCCCCCCACAAGTGATTGAGTTATCTACCCCTCTAATATGGTAATATGGGCTTACCACCCCCTAACAAGGTGATTGAGGCTTAACACCCCCTCAACAAGGTGAGTGGGCTTAGCACCCCCCAACAAGGTGTGGTCAACTTGCAACACTACTGATACTTTTCATTAAATCAACACACATATACATCTCTATCATCATCATAAAGTCACTTAACTCATAAATCATGCAACAGATCATCAATAGCTCAAGAAATCTTAACCGGACAATTTATCAAACACTTGGCAGATGTGTAATGTTAGTTCAAAATCATGCAATTTGAAAGTGAAATCATGTGAGAAAACTTAATGTAAAATAAATCACCAACCCTTGGTAACACTCTCATGTAAAATAACTTGAAACCTCTTCTCAAATCTCACAATAGATCATAGTTTCATAGCTCAAAACATGCATGATCACAATACCCAAACCATGTCATAGTACAAGCTTAACATAGATGAAACATGTGTTTCCAATCAACATTTCACAAAACCCCAATGCAATTTATAAGCATAATCCATAATAAGTAATACCCATAAGTAATACAACTTGAAAACATGTAATTTTCATAAAAAGGAAGATTGGGCATCAAGACCCAATGGTTGAAACCCACATACCTCAATTTTGGAGATTTCCTTAATGAAGATTTGATTGAGAACTCAAAGCTTGTATGAAATTCTTGAGATTCGGAATGAGCTTGGGACAGTTGAATTTCGATGAAATATTTGACTAAGTGTTAGAGAGGGTTTTGAGAGTGTATTGAGTGATATAGGGTTAAAAAATGGCTATGTATAGGTGCTTTTACGCATAGAAGGGCATGGCGCAATAATAGGAAAAATAAGGAGGTCACAACACTGCTCCGCGATGGGTCCGCATTGTGGAGCCAACGCAAACAACTTTAGGAAATTGAAATTTTGGAGAAATTCATTTTTTGCTATGGGTATTCTAAAATCGGGGTTATACCTATTTTCTATACAATTTTGTCCCCTGATCAAGAATATGAAGTCAGATTTTTAATATCAGGCATGGATTTTGAGATCTATGGAAATTACGATATTGGCCTTTTCGAGGTACGTTTTTGGGCACTTTTTGGGGCGTTTCAATATCTCCCCCTTGGGAACATTCGTGCCAGAATTTCAAGAAGACATACACAAGAGAAGTAATCAAGATGATTTCAGCCCAACAAATAAATGCAACAATTCATTTAAATAACATTTCAAAAATCTCAACATAAGTGTCAAAAATCACCATAAACTTGTCGACATAAATAGGAATACATGCAAATGACATAAGGGTTGAAACTTAAGACATGAAATCATATAGTAGATTTAAGTTAGTATCTTAGGCTTGAATATAATTGAAGAGATAGGGATATTGCTTTTGCATGTCCGCCTCGGCTTCCCATGTAGCACTCTTAACTTGTTGGTTCCTCCAAAGGACCTTAACGGAAGTTACATCCTTGTTCCTCAACCTCTTCACTTGGCTATCCAAAATTTCTATTGCAACCTCTTCATAAGTCAAATTGTCTTCAACAACAACCATGACATCTAAAGTTACAATAGCACTTGGGTCACCGACACACCTCCTCAACATAGACACATGGAAGAACGGATGAACCATATTCATATCATTGGGTAACTCCAACTCATAGGCCACATTACCAATCCTCCACAACACTCTATAAGGACCCACAAATCATGGAATCAATTTACCCTTTTTACCAAAATGAACCACACCTTTCATAGGTGAGACCTTCAAATAGACCCAATCACCAATCTTGAATTCAAGATCCCTTCTCCTCGCATTGGTATAGGACTTTGCTTGACTTTAGGTTGTTTTCAAACTTTCCCTTATCATTCTCACCTTCTCCATGGCCTCCATAACTATGTACGGGCCTAACAAAGCCATTTCCCCCACCTTAAACTATCCAACTGGGGACCTACAATGTCTACCATGGAGAGCCTCAAAAGGAGTCATACCAATACTTGAATAATAACTATTGCTATAAGCAAACTCAATGAGTGAAAGATTTTCATCCCAACTACCCTTAAACTCCAAAACACAAGCTCTAAGCCTATCTTCAAGAGTTTGGATAGTTCGTTGGGCTTGTCCATCCGTTTAAGGGTAAAAGGTCATACTAAGCTTTACCTTGGTACCAATACCTCTTCGGAAGGACCTCCAAAAGTGAGAAGTGAATTGAGCATCATGATCCGATATGATAGACAAAGGCACCCCATGCAATTGAACCAACTCATGAATGTAAAATTTGGCATAATCTTTGGCACAATAAGTAGTCTTAACCGGTGGGAAATGTGCCGACTTTGTCATTCTATCAACCGCAACCCAAATTGAATCAAAATGCTTCCTAGTCTTAGGCAACCCAACTATAAAATCCATGTTGATTTCCTCCTACTTCCATGTAGGAATCTCTATATCTTGGGCTAGGACACCCAACCTTTGATGTTTGGGTTTCAATTATTGGCAATTATGGCAACTAGAATACAAACTTAGCAATATCTCTCTTCATACCACCCCACCTAAACACTTCCCTCAAATCTCTATACATCTTTGTAGAATTGGGATGAATAGTACAAGAAGAATTAAGAGCCTCATCTAGAATCTTCTTTCTCAAGGCATTCGCAGTAGGCACACACAACCTAAAATGGTACCAAACGGCACCATCTCTCCCTTGGGAGAAAACCTCCACCTTACCATCTCTCACCAAGGCCTTCAACTCTAACAAGGTGCGGTCAAGATCTTTCTTTGCCTTTACCTCCTCAATCAAGGAAGATTTAGAACAATCAACAACCACTACACCACCATTATCAACCTCTCCAACCAAACTCCCAATCTAGCCAACCGATGAACTTCTATGGCCTTCTGTTTGTCACCATCAACAACATGAACTAGGCTATACATAAACAACCTATACAAAGCATCGGCCACAACATAAACTTTATCGAGGTGATAATGCACACTCAAATCATAATCTTTAAGAAGCTCTAACCACTTTCATTGTCTCAAGTTCAGATATTTTTGGGTGAACACATATTGGAGACTCTTATCGTTGGTAAACATATCAACATGCAGCCCATACAAATAATGATGCCAAATTTTCAAAGCAAATATCGTGGCGGCCAATTTAAGATCATGGGTTGGATAATTCTTTGCATGCAACTTAAGTTGTCTAAAGACATAAGCTATCACCTTACCATTTTGCATCAAAACATAACCCAAACCAATTCTTGAGGCATCACAATACACAACAAACCCTTCCAACTCTTCCGATAGAGACAAGATAGGAACGGAGATAAGCTTATGATTCAAAGTATGGAAACTCTTTTCACACTCATTGGTCCACATAAATTTTGCCTTCTTTTGGGTCAACTTAGACATGGGAGAAGCAATAGTGGAGAAACCATTCACAAATCTCGAGTAATAATGTGCTAAACCCAAGAAACTTCTAATGTCTTATGGAGTCAAAGGTCTAGGCCAATTTCTAATCACCTCCATCTTCTTAGGATCTACCTTAATACCATCACTGTCACGACCTTGACCTAGGAACTAGACGTGACATGGCAAATTAAGAACCCGAAGGGACCGCAAACAAGCCTCTTAGCATATTATGATGTATCCTTTGTCGCGGAGGCAATTATACAACAACAATAGATAGAAAAAAGGGGACATACAGGGCTAAGGGACATATTTGATACCATAGAAACATAACAAGCCAATAGTATAGCATTAATTTGTCATAAGGTTTCAACAACACCTCTAATACATAGATAGGAGAGGGCCCAAGACAATTTCTCGGATCACCCTCATAGCTGTAAGTTTCCAACATAAGAACAGTAAATACATAGCATAAATTAAGAGAAGTACATCCTCAAAGTTGAGCACTTACTAACTTGCATTGAGAGAAATCATACTAGCCACATGGAGGAGGAAGGAGATCAAGTAGGGCTCCGGTTCCTACATTGTAACATCATTTTGGCATAGAGTATGTGTTAGTACGTTTGAATATACTAAGTATGGAGGATCCAATGTAACAAGAGATAGGCAATATAGGCAAAATGCAATATTATAAGCAATGGATAGCATAATAACAATTTGACATGTATGATTAATGCTTAAAGTAAAATATGCTTATATAGAACATATCACATATGTAAGAAAAGACCAAGATTATCATGGATTGTAACACCCTACCATCCATGGTGATTGAGGTATCAATCCCTCAATTAGTTGATGGTTGTATCATACCTACCATCCATGGTGATTGAGGTATCAACCCCTCAATTGGTTTATGGTTGTAACACCCTATCATCCATGGTGATTGAGGTATCAACCCTCAATTGGTTGATGGTTGTATCACCCTACCACCTATGGTGATTGAGGTAAACCCCTCAATTGGTTGATGGTTGTATCACCCTACCATCTATGGTGATTGAGGTATCAAACCCTCAATCGGTTGATGGTTGTATTTCCCTACAATCCATGGTGATTGAGGCGTAGCACCCCCTCAACAAGGTGTGGTCAACTTGCAACACTATAGATACTTTTTATGCAATCAACATACACACACACACACATACACATATATATGTGTGCGTGTGTCTATATATATATATATATATATATATATATATATATATATATATATATATATATATTTTTTTTTTTATAATATTG
>JAPFFP010000098.1:5302097-5337890 GCA_026153255.1 Solanum medicagineum
TGTTGGGCCAGGTCTTTACAGATGGTATCAGAGCCGACTCTCTGCTAGTACGGTGGTGGGACAAACCTCAGCGAGGACGCTGAGTCCCTATGGGGGGTGAGTGCAGGGACAGCGATACGTAACGCCTGTAGCTCACTTAGGCGAATCCCACATCGGAAAAAGAGGGGGAGTTTCTTGTCTATATGTTGAGTTTGGAACCTTACATATGCATACGCGTTCTGGTGCGGGGACGGCGTCACGTAACGCCCATAGCCAGGAACAAAACCGTGAGGGGGACGGCGACACGTAACTCCCCAAAGCGGACAATACATCACAGTGTTGGGCCAGTTCTTTACGTTCTGCTAGTTCGATGATCTCAAAAGTGGCGGCCTAGGCTAATTTAGGACAAAAAAAGACATTCACCGCAGACCTACGTCGTGACTTAATCCTCCTTATTGAGGTATGTAGGCACTTGGAATTATATTATAAGTTCAGTTACATTAGTGTTAAAAAACTATATGTCCCTACTTGATTCCTTCTGGGGACAAAGCCCTATAGAATGTGATCTACTTAAATGGCATGCTGGAGGCCTTCAAATTTAATCAAGCTTGCAGGTTGAAGTTTTCAAACTCCCCAAGTTTCTAAGCTAAAGTCCCCAAATTCCAAAAGTTGGTTCTCAAACTAAGGAAGTATGTGCATGATGGCCCTCAAGTTCTCAAGTTTTGTGTTGATATTCTTGAGATTTATCGATTTTGCAAGTTAAAGCATTAAGTTGCATAAAATTTGCAAAGGCAAATGCACAAACTTAAAAAGTGGAGGGACCTTTAGTATTTTCATTATTATTAGCATGCCAAGCGTGAATTAAGTTTGAATTACTAAGGCTTGTAGCAAAGGAAAATATGTGAGAAAGTTCAAGTTAGAATCACAGATGCAAGATATGAGACAACAAAAATAGAGAGACTTTATTTCTATATAGCTGTCTAACATATCAATCTAAATCTTGAGAAAATAAAGAAAGTAAAAAAAGGGAAAAAAGGGGAAGGGAGCCCAATTTAAGCATAACTTGTAGTTGATCAAATCTTGGCGACCAGCCTAGCACTCTCTCTTATGCTCTAAGCGAGTCGAATCGTCAGTCGTCAAGAAGTCCATATTGTCGTAAGAAGACACCTCATTCTCTACAACTAAAATATTAGCTCGAACCTCTTCAATTTCCCTCTTGGCAGCATATAAAACAACTTCAAGTTCCTCTCGCTCCGCTTGTAGAGTTGCTAACTACTTTTGACCCTCTTTAATGACTTTCTTTTAGAAGAAGCATGGTTAGTCTTCTCACCCTCCTCCGCTCTAAACGACTCAAGATCCTCCTTGTCCTTTGATAGAGAATCTAGATTTTTATCTTCATAAACCTTATATTCAAAATTAAAGTGTTCTTGATCATAGGAGGCAGCAAGCTCAAAAACAAAACCCACCAAATGCTCCAAGTATGAAAGATCTATGAAACGCATCTCACTAATCTCTTGGAGAATCTCATAATTATCTTCTTTGTCAGATGAAATTGAGTTTAGAGAAGTTCTAGAAAGTTTGCTACAAATCTCTTCCCAAAGGCCCAAGGTGTACTTCTTTTGTGAGTTGAAACAATGTTTTTCCCTTCAAAAATAAACTTACCCTCATCTAGCTTTGAAAAGAGTGGAGGAGTACCATTCGAATCAAGGGTCAACACCTTTAAAGCTTGATTATAAGAAGTGGATGCAATTCTCTATTCTTGCTCAATAGCTAAAGATGACCCTGCCTCAGGTTTTGATGTCGTGATAGATTCAACACTAACTTGCGGCCTCTCTTGTAGTTTTCGTTTGGATGCTCAACAACATTTACCTACAAAATAAGGGAGGGAAGAAAGTTAGCAAATTACTTAACCATAAATTATAAAAGAGAGAGAGAGAGAGAGATTTGTGGTCAAAGGGAAAACCTCTTCAGTCTGAATGGCTAATGTTTTTGGAGGACCATCAATGCCTTGTTCTTCCACAATCTCAAACTGAACAACCTCAAACTCAGTTGATTTATGTCTTTTCCTCTTCCAACATTGATCTTCATTGCTGCTTTTGCTTGTCTCTTGAGAGGCTTCTTTGTATATTAAAGAATTAAGGGGCATCTCTCTACATGGGTAGGAGCATGGGCTACTTCTTTCTCAAATCCTTTAGAGGACAAGCCTCTTTCTTTGATTTCGTGGGGCAAGTGGGGTATCAACTTTTAAGATCCCCTCTCCAATGTCTTGACCTTTTTCTTCTAAAGGAGTGGTGAAGTTTGGCCCATCTTTTTCCACCAAAGTTTCCAAATTATCCTCAAGAAACTTCCCATGGGGATTTCCCCACCAAGATGGATATCGAGTGGAGTAAAGTTTCTTCGCAGAAGTAAGCACAGGTGAAAATGTCGCTCTTGACATACTAGTATGTGAGACATAGATTCTCTAATACGTAAGTTCCTTATCAAGAGTTTCAGCACAAATATCCTTTTCGAGATATCCAGGAGAATCTTGATGGAACCTAAATTGATGACTAAATTGGTGGGGAATGTATGGCTTGATAAAGAAGAAGTCTCTTCTCTTTAAGGTAACATAATTAAAGCAGAGGCTCACAAAATAAGATGAACCCAATGCTGAAGCTTTGTTATCATTAACATAATGAGTTGGGTGAGGCCTATTAAGCATGGTTCTATTCCACACAAGGCTTTCACCTTGATGGATGTGCTTTCGTGCCTCATCTTTGTCAAAATATTTTGCATCACCCTCGCCCTAATATGCCACCATCCACGGGAGAGAAGGTCCACCAATAATAAGGATAATGTCTCTTAAGGTAATAAGCAAGCTAACCATAAACATAATGAATATGGAAAGAAACTTTAATGTGATCAAGCTGTGAAGAATTTGAAATCTTGTTTAAGCCACAATAGATGCTCGCTAAGACTAAGAATACACGGTTAACCCTTTGACCACTTGCCGTCAAGCTTGCCATCTTAAAAGTTTCACAGCGAATAAGGTTCCCCCTTTCAGAGGGAAATACAAAGACACATAGCTAGCATGACAAGAAGGCTGCTAAATAAGTATCATATTTTTGGTGTTTTTCTCCAAGCATAGAAAATACCATCTCTTGAGAGCTTAACCCTATGTTCACTTCCATTGATATCTTTCCTATTGGGTTATGCGTGGATACTAGGCATCGAACCTTCTTCTCTTTTCTCGAGGGAGCTCGCTTATACGATATCTTATTTACACAAAAATTATATCCATTCACTAAAAGGGATCCTCGAGCTATCACCCATTTTCTCTCTAAGATATTGAAAGGTAGAAAATAAATACTCACAAGTTGGAGGAACAAATCTATCCTTTTTGGCATCATGACCTATAAGCTCTATGACATTAGGTATCAATTCTTCATAAGGACACCAACTTATTGGTAAGCCGCCAAGAATATATAAATTCCAAAGGGATATAGATGCTTCTCTATGAGACGTAAGTAATGTATTTGTTTGGGGATACCAAGCCTTACAAAAGGTCTGCATAATAATTGGAGTTTCGATCGTAAGTAAAAAGAGAAGCAACGACAACATTTTGGAGGATAGCATTGTTCAAGCTTTGCCTATTTTTGCTAAGGATATCTTTTATCTATTCCTAATATCCCGGGATTCAATGAAATTCACCTTCAAACAGAATTTTATCTCCCCAGCATAACCCTTGTTGAATCGTGTGACGTCCTATATTTGGAAGAGTGCTTGCAAGATTGGTGCCTTGAAGATTTGGTTTCTTAAGATACCATACTTTGGAAGCTTTGTTAGATTAATGGTAATGTTCAAAGGTCCAATTTACCTTATGAAGAGTGTTTCTCAATTGCGGCCACGTATTAGCATAACGACCAACTAGAGGATGTTGGACAAAAATCTTGGTCTCTACCTTGCTATCTTGCCTCCCGATTATGGGGTATCTAAGTCCAGAAGATGAGCAAGTGTAGTCCTTGAAGAAGACCACTGTTCAGGCTACATAAAAGGAAAATTGTTATTCTTCATCAATGATAGCATGCATAAAAAAGGACAAGAATCAAAATAAAAGAATATGGCTAATTAGGGTATTTGGAAACTTTGTAAAACCTTGAATTGGGGGTCTATATGTTTAAACATGGTGAAGTTTGTAAAGCCTCGAATTGGGGTTCCCTTATATTTAAACATTAGGAACTTTGTAAAGCCTCGAATTGATGGTCCCTTATGTTTAAACATTGGGAACTTTGTAAAGCCACACATTGGGGGTCCCTTATGTTTAAACATTTGGAACTTTACAAAGCCTCACATTGGGGGTCCCTTATATTTAAACATTGGGAACATTATACAACCTCAAATTGGGGGTCCCTTATGTTTAAACATTAGGAACTTTGTAATGCATTGGGGGTCCCTTATGTGTAAACATTTGGAACTTTGTAAAGCCTCGAATTGGGGGCCCCTTATGATTAAATATTGAGAACATTGTAAAGCCTCGAATTGATGGTCACTTATGTTTAAACATTGGGAACTTTGTAAAGCCTCGCATTAGTGGTCTCTTATGTTTTAAACATTGGGAACATTGTAAAGCCTCGAATTGGTGGCCCCTTATGTTTAAACATTAGGAACTTTGTAAAGCCTCGCATTGGGGGTCCCTTATGTTTAAGCATTGAGAATATTGTAAAGACTCAAATTGATGGTCCCTTATGTTTAAACATTGGGAACATTGTAAAGCGTCGAATTGGTCGTCCCTTATGTTTAAACATTGGGAACATTGTAAAGCCTCAAATTGGTGATCCCTTATATTTAAACATTTGGAATGTTGTAAATCCTGGAATTGGTGTTCCCTTGTGTTTAAACATTTGGAATATTGTTAAGCCTCGAATTGGTGAACTCATATGTTTAAACATTTGGAACATTGTAATGCCTCGAATTTGTGATCTCAAAGCTAGGGTGCGGATTCATCCCTTCACACCTCAAGACTATATTCTTGCGCTATGATGAAACTCTCCATCCATAAAAAAAAAAATTAAATTCACAACCCTTAAAAAAAAGAAAGGGGAAAAATGAGTAATGACATAAATAAATTACCTGGCAATGAAGGATCTTGAATCTTGAATGACCGAAAAGCAGAGCAAAGTTGACTCACAAAATAAAGGAAGGTCCTTTTATAGAGGTGGTATGGATGAAGTTCCCTTCTCCAAAGCAAACTCAAAGTAAGGTCATATCACAATTCAAGTTGAAGATGAAACCTTTTTTCTTTTTAAGAGGCAATAATCTCATACTCCTAGGAAAATACGGGAAAAAGTACTCCAAATTCAACTATAGTGCCACACGCATTCAAGTTCTCGTAAAAGAAATTCATGGAGTTGAAAAAGAGAGGGAAAATATCGCTAATGGACATGTTGTAAAGTTTTGTTGTCATACAAGAACACGTGGTTAGGGGGTTTTGGATGTTTACTACTAATAGGATTAAAAATCAATGTCTTAATGAAAGTAGACCCAATTAATTGGAAGTTGAAACTTGTTCAAAGTAATTGGAAAAGACAACTTAGTACATTAATTGGTGGGGTCCACCATGATTCAACCTATTCAGAGGTTTTAAAAGCCATGAAATCTTACTTTTCAAGATGTACAAATCATTATTAACCCGGACAAAATTAACAAGCGAATACTTTAAAGTCTAGTCTTCAAAATATATATTTTGAAAAGAATTGAAGTAGGGGGCATTTGAAATATTTTAAAATTTATTAAAATATAACTTTTATAATATGATTCAAATTATATTAAATTCAAAAAATATTAGTCCAAATGAATATTATTGATTAGTATGATTGAGTTAATTAATTAAGTCCAATAAGATATGAATTTAATTAAAAGCCCAAATTCATTTATTTAGGCTACAAAAGACTACCCCCTTTATTGGGCCCAATATCATTTCATCCAAGAGGCCCATCTTGGCGCCACATGTCAAATGATGTAGCATGCCAAGTCAAATAAAGAAGCTAATACGATCATGCATGTGTCAAAATGACAAGACCATTTCATTAAAGCCTACTATGTGATCACTTAAATCTGATTGGCCGAGAGAAAGTTTGATTCCATCATGACTCCTCTATTCTACAACTATATATAGGGGTCCTCATAATTCAGAATTCACATCAAGAATTGTAATAAAAGCTAGAGAAAGCTCATGGATCAAACACAACAAATTTCTCAACAAATTTAAGAATTCTAACATTTCAAGTATCCAAGTTCAAAAACAAGCTTAAAAGCTCTTGAACTCAAAAACAAGCTTCAAGATCAAGAACAAATCCAAATTCAAGGTTAGGATCATGATATAAATTCAAAGTCCAAGAACAAGATTCAGATTCAAGATCAAACTCAAGAGCCCTTGAATTTACACTTGAAAAGGCGAATTAGAGAATTCATAGAGATTGTAACACTCATGTCACGACCAAGCCTGAGGTCCTAGACATGACACAACGAATGGGGAACCCGAAGGGACCTCAATCAATCTTCATAATATATCATTACACATCCTTTATCGCGGAAGCAATAAAACAACAATATAAGATAGTAAAAAGAAAGACAGGGCTAAGGGACATCTTTCATATCATAAAACATCAAAAGAGTCAAAGGGAGTGAAAGCTCATAGCATCATTACATAACTTGTCCAACAACACTTCTAACATAGAACTTAGTGGGGGCCAATACAAGCAACCGGGCTCACCTTCAAAGTCAAAAGATACAATAAAAGGAAAAGAGCCATTATACATATCATAAGATTAAAGACATTATCAAAGAAACTAAGGATTCACCAACTTGATTTGTAGAGATACTACTAGCCACGAGGAGGATGAGGATGATCTTGAGGAGCTCCGGTTCCTACATGGTAACATAATATAGGCATAGAGTATGCGTTAGTACATTTAAATGTACTAAGTATGTAGGATGCAATGCAACAAGATATAAACAACATAATCGAAATGTATAATTAGGCAATAAATGAGCATATAGCAATATGACATGCATGAGTGATGCTTGAATTAAAACATACTTATATAGAACATATTACATGTGTAGGAAGAGACCATCATTAGTAACCAAGGCCTACCAGGGCGAGGTGATTGAGGTATATACCCCTTAATATGGTAGCACGGGCCTACCACCCCCTGAACGAGGCGATTGAGGTATAAACCCCCCAACATTGTTGAATGGGCCTAGCACCCCCTGAGTTAGGTGATTGAGGTATATACCCCCCAATATGGTAGTTCGGGCCTACTACCCCCCAAACGAGGCAATTGATCAACTTCCAACACTATAGATACCATTAATGAAATCAACGAAAATACACATCTCTTTCATCATCATAAAGTCACTTTAACTCACATATCATGCATTAGGCCTTCAACAACTCAAGAAGCATTAATCGAACATTTTATCAAACACTTAGCGGGTGTGTAATGCTAGTATAAAACCATGCAATTCAAGAGTGAAATCATGCAAGAAAACTTGAAGTAAATCAAGCCACCTACTCTTGGTAATACCCTTATGCAATATACATTGAAACACTTCATCAAATCTAAAAATAGATCATAGATTCATAGCTCAAAACATGCTTAAATAGTCACAAGTTTATCAAACCCCAACATATTTCATAGTCAAATTCATAGTAGGTAAGACCCATGACTAAATCAGCTTAGAAACACGCAATTTTGTAAAAAGGAGGGTTGGGCACCATGGATGAAAGGACCCAATAGTTGAAACCCACATACCTTGACTTTGGAGAATTCCTTGATGAAGATTGAGATGAGAACTTGAAACTTAAGTGAAATCCTTAAGATTCTGAATAAGATTTAGCACTTGAATTTTGACTAAAATATTTGTTTAAGTGTTTGAAAGATTATTGGGCAATGTCTTGTATGATATGAAGGTGAAATATAGGTAAGTAGAGATATTTTTCCGCATGGGAAGACTTAGGCCCAAGACCCAAGAGCCTTGGACCAACCAACAAAGTACAGCCAAAAAATATACATTTGTGCGCCCTGGTCGCGTCGTGCCAGGGGCGTGCAGAGCTCACTAGAAATCGATTTTTTGGAAATCAAAATTTTGATATCGTTGCTCTAAAATTTGGGTTAGACCTATTTCCTACTCAATTTTGACCCCCGATCAAGAATATGAAGTTGAACTTTTGATATCACACACGAATTTTGAGATATATAGAAATTACAAATATGGGCACTTTCGAGGCACATTTACAGACACTTTTTGGGTTGTTTCAATATCTCCCCTTTGGGAACATTCACCCCGAATGTCAAAGAAGCTTATAAAAGAAGATTAATCATGAAGAAATCAGCCCCAACAAGAATACAACAATACACTTAAGCACCATTTTCAAAATCTTAACATAAGTGCCAAAAATCATTATGAATTTGTCAACGTAAATATGAATGCATGCAAATGACATAGGGGCTGAAACATAAGACTTGAAATCATATTGGGGACTTAAAATTATTACCTTAGGCTTGAGTAGAATGGAACAGATAAGGATATCGCTTTTGCATGTCCGCTTTGGCCTCCCATGTAGCACTTTCAACTTGTTGATTCCTCTAAAAGGCCTAAACAGAAGACACATCCTTGTTTCTCAACCTCTTCGGTTGTCTATCCAAAATCTCTACTGGAACCTCTTCATAAGGCAAATTTTCTTCAACAACACCTACAACATCCAATGGAACGATAACATTCGGGTTACCCACACATTTCCTCAACATGGATACATGAAAGACCGGATGAACCAAGTCCATTCACTAGGCAACTCCAACTCATAGGCCACCATTCCAATCCTTCTTATTACCCTATAAGGACCACAAACCTTGGACTCAATTTACCCTTCTTACCAAATGAACCACACCTTCATGGGTGAAACGTTCGAATAGATCCAATCACCAACTTTAAATTCAAGACCCCTTCTCCTCACATCGGCATAGGACTTTTGACGACTTTGGAATGTTTTCAACCTTTCCCTAATCAACCTTACCTTCTCCATAGCCTCCATGACTAAACCCGGACCTAATAATGCCATCTTTCCCACTTCGAACTACCCAACCGATGATCTACAATGCCTACCATAGAGGGCCTCAAAAGGAGCCATACCAATGCTAGAATGATAGTTGTCATTACAAGAAAACTTAGTCAGCGGAAGATGATCATCCCAACTACCCTTAAACTTGCAATCACAAGCTCTAAGCATATCCTTAAGAGTTTGGATAGTTCTTTCGGCTTGGCCATCTGTTTGAGGGTGAAAGTTTGTGCTAAGCTTTACCTTGGTACCAAGACCTCTTCGAAAGGATCTCCAAAAGTAAGAAGTGAATTGATTACCACGATCTAATATGAAGCAAGGGCACTCCATGCAATAACCAACTCATGAATGTACAATTTAGCATAATCTTTGGCACCATGTGTAGTATAACCGGTACCAAATGAGCCAACTTTGTCATCCTATCAACCACAACCCAAATAGAATCAAAACCCTTTCTAGTCTTAGGTATCCTAACTACAAAATCTATGTTAATTCCCTCCCACTTCTAAGTAGGAATCTCTATGTCTTGGGTTAGGCCACCCGGCCTTTGGTGTTCGGCTTTGACTTTGTTGGCAACCATGACAATAGAATACAAATTTGGAAATGTCTTTCTCATACCTCCCCACCAAAGCACATCCCTCAAATTTCTATACATCTTTGTAGAACTTGGGTGAATAGAATAGGAAGAATTATGAGCCTCATCTAGAATCTTTTTTCTCAAATAATCAACACAAGGCACGAAACCTACCTTGGTATCTAAGGGCACCATCTCCCCCTTGGGAGAAAACCTCCACCTTGCTCTCTCTCTCTCACCAAGGCCTTCAATTGTAACAAGGAGGGGTCAATATCTTGCTTTACTTTTACCTCATCAACCAAGTAAGATTTTGAACCATCAACAACCACCATGCCACCATTATCAACCTCTTCCAACCTAACCCCCCAATCTAGCCAACCAATAAACCTCTCTAGCCACTTCTTTTCCCCCATCACCAACATGAGCTAGGTTACCGATAGATACCCTACTCAAAGCATCCGCATAACATTAGCCTTATCGGGATGATAATGCACACTTATATCATAATCCCTAAGAAGCTCTAACCACCTTTGTTGTCTCAAGTTGAGATCTTTTGGAGCGAACACATATTTGAGACTCTTATGATCGGTAAACACATCAACATGCACCCCATACAAATAATGACGCCAAATTTTCAAAGAAAATGCCACGGCGGCAAATTAAAATCATGCCTAGGATTATTTTTTTCACGCACTTTGAGTTTCCTAGAAGCATCGACTATCACCTTACCAGTTTGCATCAAAACACAACCCAAACCAATCCAAGAGGCATCATAATACACAACAAACCCTTCGAACCCTTCCAGTAGAGAAAAGATAGAAGCCGAGACAAACTTATCCTTCAAGGTCTTGACACTCCTTTTACACTCGTCGGGCCACAGAAACTTAGCCTTGTTTTGAGTCAACTTAGTCATGGGAGAAACAATAGAAGAGATCCCCTTCACAAATCTCCGGTAGTAACCCGCTAAGCCTAAGAAACTTCTAATGTCCGATGAGGTCAATGGCCTAAGCCAATTTTTAATCACATCCATCTTTTTAGGATCCACCTTAATACCATCCCCCGACAACCCATGACCTAGAAAGGCAACCTCCTTCAACCAAAATTCACACTTTCCATATTTGGCATACAACTTATCTTCTCCCAATTTTTTGCAACACCACCCTCAAATGACTTACATGCTAATCCTCACTATGAGAATAGATCGAAGTATCATCAGTGAAGACTACCACAAAAGAATCAAGGTAGGGTTTAAAGACCCTATTCATAAGATCCATAAAGATAGTTGGTGCATTGGTCAATCCAAAAGACATAATCACAAATTTATAATGCCCATACCTGGTCCGTAAGTCCATCTTGGGAATGTCATACTCCCTCACCTTCACTTGATGATACCCGGACTGAAGATAAATCTTAGAGAAGTGACTAGCCCTTTAAAATTGGTCAAACAAATCATCAATCCTTAGTAAAGGATACTTATTCTTTATAGTGACCCTACTAAGTTGCCAGTAGTCAATGCACATTGTAAGGGATCGATTCTTCTTCTTCTTCACAAACAACACTGGTGCACCCCAAGGTGATTGGCTAGGCGGAATAAAATCCTTCTCTAACAAGTCCCTTAAGTGCTCCTTCAACTCCTTTAACTCCGCCGGGGCCATACGGTAATGGCGGTATAAATGGGTTTAGTATCGAGGAGGAGGTCTATGCCAAAATCTAAATCCCTTTCGGGAGGAACACCAGGAAGGTCAATGGGAAATCATTAAGAAACTCATTTACGATCAGAACCGACTCTATAGGGAGGACTTTGGAATCAATATCCCCAACCCTTACAAGATAATAAAGACACCCCTTAGAGATCAACTGTTGGGCTTTAATGCAAGAGATAAACCTACCCTTAACCACCACATCATAGCTCTCTGATAAGATCAAATACGAAAAAATGGGAAAAGCAACAAAGATATAAGGATATGTGGATTAAATTCAAACTATTGAAATTATGGGCAATAAGGGACTAAAACCCTCACCTCCCAATGGATTTCAATAACCCAAATCAAACCCTAGAAGGAAAAATTGAAGGAAACTAAGAACCACAAATGGGAGACCTTCAATTAACCAAGCAAACAAGTCAACTAACAATTCTAAGAGTTCACCCTAATTACTCACTAATTACTCAATTAAGAAGATACTACAATTTGAAAATTCAATATTCAACATAGTCTCAACATTGTCTTCCAAATGCTAAAATAAGACTATTTATACTAAGTAAATAAAAGAAGATATTTTCCTTACCCTTAATGAGTAAGGGCCTTGTTTGCACCTTTTTTCAAATCCTTGAATTCAAGTAATAACCATTTGCACACATGACCTCTCTTCTTCCTTCTCCTCACCTTGATAGACCTTCCACACATTGTAAACCTTTCTTTGGTAACCATCAACCTCCTCCAATGCTTTCTTTTTCATGAACACTGCTTGTAGGTCTTGGAGATCTTTTGCTTGACTCCTTATGTGTGGTCTTGAGGGGTACATGCCACTCATGTTGGTGCCATCTCTACTTTGCATGTTATCATCCTCCTTGCATGAAAAGGTTCGTCCTCGAATCCAATGATTCACCTACAACACAAGGAGATAAATCACTAACATTGAAAATATTATGAACATTATACTTACTTGGCAAGTCAATAATGTAGGCATCGCCATTGGTTCTCTTGAGTAATTTGAAACGTCCATCTACTCTTGGGTTTAGCTATTCTTTTCGAACATGTGGAAACCTCTCTACCCACACCCAATCATTTGGGTTGAAGATCACTTCCTTTCTCCCCCAATTCTTTCGAATAGCCACCTTAGAATTGTTTTTTTCAATGTTCTCTTTAGCCTTGGCATGTGCTCATCATCTCCTTTGCCCTTTGCTTGGCATCTAGGCTCAAAACAACATTACTAGATAATGGAGTCATGGTTAGTGGAAACAAAGGTTTTAAGCAATAAAATTCCTCAAATGGTGACATTCCAAAAAAAGAGTGGAAAGACCAATTATATACAAATTCAATCAAGGGTAAATAGTCTTCCCAAGTAGTCGGGGTTCCTCTAATCATGCACCAAAGTACACTTCCAAGAGTCCTATTCTTCAACTTGTCCATCCGTTTGAGGGTGGCAAGAAGTAGAGAACTTAAGTATTGTACCAAGTGTACCCCATAGACTCTTCCAAAATTGACTAAGTAATTTGGAATCCCTATCACTAACAATGGTTTGAGGGACTCCATGCAACTTAAGAGCATTGATGACCAATAAAGATGCTACATTGGATGCATCATCACATTTATGGCATGGCATAAAATAAGTCATGTTAGAAAATCCATCTACTACCACAATTATGCTATCATGTCCTCTTTTAGTCCTAGGAAGACCCAACATAAAATCCATAGAGATATCCATCCATGGGCCACTAGGAGTAAGGAGAGGGGTATACTTACCTTGGGGCTAAGTTGTGGATTTGGCATGCTTAAAATTGAGACATTATCCACAAATTTGCTCCACATCATGCTTCATCTTGGGCCAAAAGAATGGCTCCTTTAGAATGTCAAGTGTTTTGGGTAACCCCAAGTGTCCCATCAAACCACCACTGTGAGACTCCTTGACAAGTTTCTCTCTCCATGAGCTCATAGGAACACAAGCTCATCCATCCTTGAACAAAAATTCGTCGACCAATTGAAACCTGTCAACCCGCTTCCCTTGGGTAAGGTTTTCAAAAGTAGCTTTGAAGTCGGGAACCCTAGGATAGAATTCCTTTAAGATTTCAAATCCCACCATTCTAGAAGCCAAGGTAGTCACCAACATAAACCTTCTTGATGGGTCATCCGTTACCACATTTTCCTTGCCTTGCTTGTCATAGTCCTACAAAAGAGAAGAAATAATACTAGGAAAAGTGCTAGTATTTTGGTTAGCATGCAATAAAAGATGGGTGTTAACACGGCATACTAGATAGCGTCCCTTATCCACACCTTTTAAACACTTTCTTGGCTTTGCTATCATGCACATATTCTCCTTATTATTATCCAAGGAACCTCCTTCCCTTGTAACAATTCCACTATCAATGATTATTAAAGAACACAATTTATCTTGAATTTTGCACCTAGCATGAAATAGATTCGCCTTTGGATCAAGTTCATCTTTGGAAAGGGCTCCATTAATTCTTCTCACAAAACATGAAAGATTGAATTCACCTTCACATCTTCATCATTATCAAGCAAAGATTTTCCTTTCTCCATGAAGCAAGCAAAATTTACCCTCTTATCCGACCTTTCTTCTTCATTTCTCATCCTATCTCCTCTATACCAATAATCTCGGCTCCCATACCATCATTCAACCCTAAGTCCCGAGACCAGACTCCTTATCTTTGTACTCCATAGGTATCCCTACCCCAATGCTTCCAAAACTCATCATTGTTGAGATCTCCATGCATTTCATCATAGAGGGGATTTTGGTATTGGTAGGCTTGGTAGGGAATTTGTGGTACATTTAGTGGAGGTGATGTAGCTTGTCTTGGATGGTTTTGATTGTAGTTCATTTGGAAAGTGGGGTTTTGGTAGATTCGGGTTCGGCTTTGTGGAGGAAAACATAAATTATGGGCTTGTTCCAGGGTGATGGTGGTGGAATGCATTGATGCCCTCCTCATCTCCTCATTTTCGGGTTGAATTGCTTTCCTTTAATTAACATTCTCCACCCGTACCAACCTTCCCTCCAAACCTCCCATCCTCCCATTCATTTCCTCTATTTGTTTGGAGAAGTAAGCAAAAGTTTCCATGATGTTCTTTGATTCTTCCTTAATTGGACTTGTATCAGACATGATACCTACAATATTCAACAAACAAGATTAGTAGCAAAAGTCTTACATCACTCATAGGTAACTCTCCACGCACCTTCTATGGCGTTGTCTCAAAATTGATAGTGAACTAGCTCCGCTCAATCAATTCAAGGTCACCTATCCTTTGTGGTGGAGTGGATTCTTATGACTCTTGAAAGAAGGACGACTTAAACAAAGCATAGGAACATAAATAAAAAGAAGAAAACTAAAGAAAGAGGCACAAGAAATATCAAACTCAAAAAAACTAATAAAAGTAAAAGAAAGCACTTGCTATTACCTAATTTGAAGAATCAAAGAGATGATTTAATGTTTAGAAAGCAGTAAACAAGTAACTAAAGTTGTTAATTAGTTTTTAAATAGTTGAGGAATGAAAGAAAAATGAGTGACAAAGAAGAAGAATTGAGTTTGGACACTTAGAAAATTTTTTGAAGCCACAAGGTGTTCATGAGTTTGGACAGAAATTTTTTTTGAAGCCATAAGGTGTTCATGTCTTGAAAGAGGTTTGATTTGATGGTTTAATAATTAATACTAGTTAACAAGTAGTTAAAGATATTAATTACTTGATAAATAGTTGGAGAATCAAAGCACAACAATTTTAAAAAAAGAATCACGTTGTTTGGACACTTAGAAAAATTTTTATGCCTAAAAAACCTCCCATACTTAGAAAAATTTTGGTGTATGAAAAATCTGCAGATTTCAGCCGCTGAAGTTGGGCTCCAGGTGTGACGTGGGGCGTCTGGAAAGGCCTAGAATGCTGACTCACTTCTGGGCACTGATTTGGCGCTGATTTGGTGTTGAGTTGGCACTGAGTTGGCGCTGACGTGGAAATTAATTTTTTTCTGAATTTGTTTTTGAAAGTTTTTTTAAATGTTTTTTTTCTGATTTTTTTTATTTTTTTTCCATCTTTCTACTAAGGGCCAACCAACACCTTGACCAACTTTGACTTGAAAAAAAAGGATCAAATGTACCTTTTGGTCTTCTTTTTCTTCAAGAACACTTGAATATCTTCAAGAACACCTAGAACACCAAGAACACACACTAAAAGCCAACACCTTCAAATCAACTGGGAAATGGCTCAAAATTTAGGATTAGCTTCCCCTTGATGTAGAGAACAAACACCAATGATCATTAACCTTCAATTTCTTCTCAATCAAACAACCCACTTTCAAAATTTTTTAAAGTTTGAATGTTCAAAAGCCTTCAATGGCAACTTCACCTCCACAGCTCCAAATTGAATGAAATTTGAGATTTAAGCTAAAAAAACACTAGCGAACAAGAATCTAGTGTCAAAACAACAAATCAAGTATAAAAAATTTGGATCTTTTTTTTTGGATTTTTGAATTTTTTAGTGGATCAAAATTCCAAGACCTAGATTTGTAAAAGCAAATCTAAACCTAAGCTCTTGATACCAAATGATAAAGATCAAACAAGAAAGAAAAGGAAAAGGGAACAAAGATAGAAGGATATGTGGATTAAATTCAAACTATTGAAATTATGGGCAACAAGGGACTAAAACCCTCACCTCCCAATTGATTTCAACAACTCAAATAAAAGCCTAGAAGGAAAATTGAAGGAAACTAAGAACCACAAATGGGCAACCTTCAATTAACCAAGCAAACAAGTCAACTAACAATTCTAAGAGTTCACCCTAATTACTCACTAATTACTCAACTAAGAAGATACTACAATTTTGAGAATTCAATATTTAAAATAGTTTTAACATAGTCTTCCAAATGCTAAAATAAGACTATTTATACTAAGTAAATAAAAGAAGACATTTTCATTACAATCTTACCCTTAATGAGTAAGGGCCTTGTTTGGTTGCCTTCTTTTCAAATCCTTGAATTCAAGTAATGACCATTTGCACACATGGCCTCTTTTCTTCTTTCTCCTCACCTTGATAGACCTTCCACACATTGTAAGCCTTTCTTTGGTAACCCTCAAGATCCTCCAATGCTTTCTTTTTCATGAACATTGCTTGTAGGTCTTGGAGATCTTTTGCTTGACTCCTTGTGAATGGTCTTGAGGGGTACATTTCACTCATGTTGGTGCCATCTCTACTTTTCACGTTATCATTCTCCCACTCAAGGATGGGTTAATTTGGGAATTGGGACTTGACCCTATGCGTTTGACAATCAATAGAGGCATAATATGCATGCAACCAATCTATCCCTAGAATAACATCAAAATCCATCTTATCCAACTCAACAAGATCACAAGGAAGATGCAGATGGGACAATTTTTATAGATTTTTCCAGCAACAATAGATGCACCAATGAGAGTAGACACCTCACTAGACTTACACATCAATTCGGGCTCAACATGAAACTTTTTGGCAAAAAGAGGAGTAACAAAAGAAAGAGTGGCACTCGGGACTATCAATACATATACATCAAAATCAAAGACTTCTAATGTACCGGTGATGACATCGGGCACCTCATCAACCCCTTGTCTCCCTTGGAGTGCATAGAACAAATTGTGCCTTGGGGTACCACCTTGTTGGCCTCTCTCCCCAAAGGAACTGTATTAGCACCCCGACCTTGTGGATGAGCATCCTTACCCTTGTTGCAATTACATGGACAATCCATTGCCTTATGCCCCACTTCACCACAACTATAACAAGCACTAGTATACTTCAAGCATGGTCCACTATGACCCTTACCACATTTTGGACGTATAGCATTAGGCACTACACCACCATCACCTTGGGCCCTTGGATAGTCATTGGAAAACCTTCCATTAGGAGCATGAGAAGACCCTTGGCCTTGTTGAAACCAGCCACTCTTGGGACTTTGGAACCTCCCATCAAAATAGACCCTCTTGGCCTCACTACCCCTCCTCTTTCTCAACTTCTCCCCTTCCAATTGTTTGACATAAGTCATTAAGAAGGATAAGTCCATGTCACTAATTAACATAGCGACCCGACACTACTCATTCTCCAAATCAGATACACACATCATGAACTTGTTCATCCTAGACATTGGGTCGGCAACCAAGTGTGGAGCATATTTAGAGAGTTAGTTGAACTTGAGGGCATACTCCCTCACACTCATAGATCCTTGCTTCAATTTCAAGAACTCCATCATTTTGGCCTCCCTAAGCTCAAGAGGGAAGAATCGGTTGAGGAAAGCTGCCTTAAACTCCTCCCAAAGAATCATATGGTTGACCCCCTTCTCCTCCTTCCATTGAGTATACCATATTTGAGACACCCCCTTGAGTTGGTATGCCGCTAACTCTGCCTTCTCTTCCAATCTCACGCCCATAAGAGCCAACACTTTGTACACCTCATCCACATATTCTTGAGGGTTCTTATCCACTTTAGACCCATAGAACTCCGGTGGGTTCATCCGCAAAAAGTCCCTCACTCGATATGCCTAAGTAGGAGCATGAGGGGCTTGGGATCCTTGATTGACTTGATACCATGGCTTGAGCTAGCAAAGTGAGAGCATCCCGGAGCTCTCCATGAGCCGGTTGTTCATCGGGTGTGCGGGCTCTTTGTCCTCTTATGCTAGGCATGATCTAGCATAGCAACGAACAACCGTTAGGGGGAAAAACCTTACAGCATGACATAGAGTAAGAAGAAGGGCAATATTTCCTAGAATGCCTCATAGCCTCTTAGTCATAGTTGTGGTGCACAACACAACCATGAATAAGACACTAATTGACGCGGTGTGTTGGATGCCAAGGACCATTAATAACCTAGTGCTCTAATACTAAGTTTATCACGACCCAAGCCTAGGGCCTAGAAGTGACACGGCCAATTGGGAACCCAAAGGGATCCCAATCGAGCCTCTTAACATATCATTACACATCCATGGTCGCGGAAGCAATAAAACAACAATAAGAGATAGTAAAAAGGAAACACGGGTCTAAGGGACATCTTTCATATCATAAAACATCAAAAGAGTCAAAGGGAGTCAAAGCTCATAGCATCACTACATAACTTGTCCAACAACACCTCAAAATATAGAACTTACCGGGGGCCAAGACAAGCAATTGGGTTCACTTTCATAGTCAAAACATATAATAAAGGAAAGAGAATCTTTATACATAACATAAGATCAAAGACGTTGTCCCCGAAATTGAGGAGTCACCAACTTGCTGTAGAGATAGTACTAGCCACGGGGAGGATGCAAATGATAGTGAGGAGCACCTGTTCCTACATGGTTACATCATGTAGGCATAGAGTATGCGTTAGTATGTTTAAATGTACTAAGTATGTAGGATGCAATGTAATAGAGATAGGCAACATACTAAGTATGTAGGATGCAATGCAATAGAGATAGGCAACATAACCGAAATGCATAATTAGGCAATATATGAGCATATAGCAATATGGCATGCATGAGTGATGCTTGAAGTAAAACATGGTTATATAGAACATATTACATGTGTAGGAAGAGACCATCATTAGTAACCAAGGTCTACCACCTCCTTCGTAAGGCGATTGAGGTATACACCCCCTAATAAGGCAGCACGGGCCTACCACCCCCCGAGCGAGGCGATTGAGGTATAAAACCCCCAACATGGTTGGACGAGCCTAACACCCCTCGAGCTAGGTGATTGAGGTATATAGCTCCCAATATGGTAGTTCGGGCCTACTACTCCCCCTCCCCCCCTCGAACGAGGCAATTGATCAACTTCTAACACTATAGATACCATTCATGAAATCAACACATATACATATCTGTTTCATTATCATAAAGTCACTTAACTTATATATTATACATTAGACCTTTAACAGCTCAAAAAGCATTAACCAGACATTTTATCAAACACTTGGCAAGTCTGTAATGCTAATATAAAACCATGCAATTCAAGAGTGAAATTATACAAGAAAACACAAAGTAAATCAACCCACTAATACTTGGTAATATCCTCTTTGAATATACATTGAAACCCTTGATAAAATCTCAAAATTAATCATAGATTCATAACTCAAAACTTGCTTAAACAGTCACAGGTTTATGAAATCCCAGCATAGTTCATAGTCATATTCATAGTAAGACCCATAAGTAAATCAACTTAAAAACATGCAATTTGTGTAAAAAGGAGGGTTGGGCACCATGGGTGAAAGGACTTAATAGTTGAAATCCACATTCCTTGACTTTGGAGAATTCTTTGATGAAGATTGAGATGAAAACTTGAAACTTGAGCGAAATCCTTAAGATTTGGAATGAGATTTGACACTTGAATTTTGTGTATAATACTTGTCCAAGTATTTGAAAGAGTATTGGGGAATGTCTTGTACGATATAAAGGTAAAATAAGGATAAGTATATGTATTTTTAAGCATGGGAAGACTTAGGCCCAAGATCCAAGAGCCTTGGACCGAGCAACAAAAAACAGTCAAAAAGATATACATCTACACGCCCTGGCCGCGTTGCGCTAGGGGCGCGCAGAACTAACTGTAAATCGATTTTTCAGAAATTAAGATTTTGATATGGTTTCTCTAAAATCGAGGTTAGACTCATTTCCCACTCAATTTTCTCCCTGATCAAGAATATGAAGTCGGCTTTTTGATATCACGCATGGATTTTGAGATATATGAAAATTACGATTATAGGCACTTTCGAGGAACATTTTCGGGCACTTTTTGGGGTCGTTTCAATTCACTTATTGAAATAAAATACTACAAATTGTTGAAATATTCTCATTCTTGATTATTATTTTCTCAACACAAATTTTATCGTCAACAATGATAGAAAAGTGTAAAACACACGCTTTAACTTCCCCCTAATCTACTGTTGACCTTTGCAACTTTGTTGAATTCATTTCCAACCTCCGAATATCCCAAGAAAAAAGTTGCTAAACGTTTCAAGAATTTCCAAGTTCTGCAAATAATTGCATTTTTTAATTTTGTAGACGGAACGAACAAAAAGAAGATTGCAGCTTTGGTACTAATACAGATGAAATACTACTTAGGAGTGCATTTTTGTAAATTGACGGTGGTATTGACAGTGGAATGAGTTATGATCTTGAGGTGAATTAGAAGAGATATGAATGAAAATGATGCTGACTTTGTTGTGAATTGAAGAAAGAGCTATTGGTCAATATTTATGGAGTTAAGTCGGAAGTTCGAAACATTCGAGTGTCTATGTGATTGAAAATGAAAGAATTTCATGATAGTTGAAGACATGGAGGTAAGTATGAATTGTGTAGACTGATGAGCCGGTATTTATATGTCACGACCCAAGCCTAGGGCCTAGACGTGACATATCTTTATGAATTTTTAGAATCTATGGATAAAATAAATACGATAAAAACCAATATGAATATTATAAAGACAATAAAAAAAATTGTTACGTTTCCACCTCAAAGTGAAATATAGTATTTAATTCTTTCTTTTATTTAATGCCTATTGGTATTCCAAAAGTTAAAAAAAAGAGGGGTCGATCTCTTTACAAAGAAAAATATGAATAGCAATCATAGATATCTTACCAATCCAATTGGGTTTTTTCTAAACAGAGCCATGGTGGATGGGAACCCGAAGGGACCCAAACAAGCCTCTTAGCATATCAAATACGCATCCTTTGTTGTGTAAGCAAAGTAAACAGCAAGCATATAAACAAGGGAAAAAGGGACTAAGGGAAGTCTTGACATATATAAAGCATAAAAATTCAAAGCTCAAAGCATAGATACATCAATTGTTCCAATAACACCTCTAAATATAGATTAGGGCAGGGGCTAAGACAATTTCCGAGCTCACCCAAATAATGTCAAATATTCAACACAAGATGTCTTGAAATAGCAAGAAAGTAGATAGTATTCTCAAACTTGAGGACTCACCAAGCTTGTCTCTGAAGAATCTCACTAGCCTCGTGGAGGATGGTCAAGAGGAGCTCTGTTTTCTACATGATGATATCATTTAGGCAAAAGTATGTGTTAGTACGTTTGAATGTAATAAGTATGTAGGATGCAATGCAACAAGACATAAGCCAATATAGTCAAAATGCATAGTAATAGGCAAATTTTGATATGGCATGCAAAGAACATAACACATGTGTGGGAAGAGACCTCAATCGACGTAGAATAAGACCAAGCGAGCTATTACTTGGAATCCCGATAATTACTCCTAACCGGTGAAGAGGTGATTTACTTGCCAAAGTAAACCATACTTCACCTTATGGGAGCCTGTCCCATTTTGGAGAAGTAACTTTCCTTACCGGAGCCCGTCCCATTTTGGAAAGGATTTCATGAGAAACTTCACCTTATGGGAACCCATCCTATTTCGGCAAGAAATTCAAGAGAAAGTGCACTAAATGGATCCACTAGTATAGAAAGGGTATAACATAATCATACGTTGACACATAGTTCAAGGAAAGAGAGCAAACCCTCCATCCATCAGTGCTAAGTCTAAAACCACTTAACATTTACGATAATCATTCTTTAACAACTTGCAATAAACATGGAATCATGACATGAGTAGCTCTAACATAGTTGAAATCTAATGGTGAGCCTAACTTGAAGCATGAGAATAGATCATCACCAAACATTACCCTTGCATTAACATCAAAAGCTCACAAGAGGTAATATCTTGAAAATAGGTCTTAACTTCATACTTGCATAACCATAAATATTTTCATGAATCATAACATACTTGATAGCCTATATTCATCATGAAGTCACTTGACTCATAAAACATGTAAATAACTTGAGAATTCTTGGTTTGACATTTTATCAAACACTTGGTGGGTGAGTAATGCTTGTTCAAAATCATGCAATTGAAGATTGACATCATGTGAAAAAACACAATGCGAATCAACCAACCAACATATTGTAAAACCCTCATGTAAGACACCTTGAAATCCACCATCAAATCTCATAATAGATCATAGTTTCATAGCTCAAAACCTACATAGTCTCAATAGACAAAACCAACTCATAGTACAACCTTGAGATAAACAAACATGCATATTGAATCAACTCCTTATAAAACCCCAACATATTTCATTCTTAATATCCATAATAAAAGATACCCTTAGATAATATAACTTGAAAACATTCAATTTCATAAGATAGGAAGATTGGGCACCATGGGTGAAATGACCCAATGGTTGAAACCCACATATCTCAAATTGGGAATTTCCTTGATGTAGATTTGAATGAGAACTTGAAGCTTGAATAAAGTTCTTATGATCCGGAGTTAAGTTTGGGACACTTGAATTTGGATGAAATATTTGGATAAGTGTTAGAGAGGGTTTTGAAAGTGGCTTGAGTGATATAGAGTTAAAAAATGGCTAAGATCGGTGTTTTTATGGGTGGGCATTAGGCCAAGGCCCAAATGCCTTAGGCCAAAATGAAAAAATGAAGGAAAAACTATCACTGCTCCGCGATAGGTCCACATCGTGGGCATCACAGAGCTATTGCATAGGACAAAAATACACTGCTCCGCGCCCAATTCGCGTCGCGGTCTGGTTGCGGATGCATACTAGATAAGAAATTTTTTAAAAAATTAGTTTTGGTTACGGTGCTCTTAAATCGGGATTATACCTATCTCCCACTCAATTTTGCCCCCTTATCATGAATACAAAGTCAGATTTTTGATATCATGGATGAATTTTGAGAAATATGGAAATTACGATTCTGGACATTTTCGAAGCACATTTTTGGGGCCTTTTTGGGGTGTTTCAATATCTCCCCCTTGGGAACGTTCGTCCCTGAATGTCAAAGAAACGTGCATGAGAGAAGTAACCATGAAGTATCAACCCAACAAGAATGCAACAATGCACTTAAACACTATTTTCAAAAATCTTAATATAAGTGTCAAGAATCACCATGAACTTGTCAACATAAACATGAATGCATGCAAATGACATAAGGTCTGAAACTTAAGACTTGAGATCATATAGGGGAACTTAAATTAGTACCTTAGGCTTTAGTAGAGTGGAAGAGATATGGATATCGCTTTTGCATGTCCGCCTCAACTTCCCAGGTGGCACTTATAACTTGTTGGTTCCTCCAAAGAACCTTGATGGAAGCTACATTCTTGTTTCTCAACCTCTTCACTTGTCTATCCAAATTTTCTACCGGAACTTCCTCATAAGTAAAATTATTTTCTACCACACCCACAACATCCAATGGTACAATAGCACTTGGGTCACCCACACATTTTCTCAACATAGATACATGGAAAACTGGATAAATCATATTCATATCAATGGGCAACTCCAACTCATAGACCACCTTACCAAGCCTCCTCAACCCCTTTATAAGGACCAATGAACCTTGGGCACAATTTAGCCTTCTTGCCAAATCGAACAACACCATTCATGGGTGAGACCTTCAAATAGACCCAATCACCAAACTTTAATTCAAGATCCCATCTCCTCGCATTGGAATAGGCCATTTGTCTACTTTCAACCGTTTTCAATATCTCTTTTATCAACCTCACCTTTTCCAAGGCTTCCATAACCAAATTCGGACGTAGCAAAGACATTCCCACCACTTCAAACCACCCAACCAGGGATCTACAATGCCTACTATAAAGAGTTTCAAAAGGAGCCATACCAATGCTTAAGTGTAGCTATTGTTGTAAGCATATTCAATGAGTGGAAGATGTTCATACCAACTACTCTTAAACTCCAAAACACAAGATTTAAGCATATCCTCAAGAGATTGGACAGTTCTCTTGGCTTGGCCATCCGCTTGAGGGCGAAAGGCTGTGCTAAGCTTTACCTTGGTACCAAAACATCTTTGGAAGGACTTCTAAAAGTGAGAAGTGAATTGGGCACCACGATACGAAATGATTGACAAGAACTTATGTATATATAACTTAGCATAATCTTCGGCACCATAAGTAGTTTTGATGGGTAGAAAATGAGCTGACTTTGTCATTCTATCAACCATAACCCAAATAGAGTCAAAATGCTTCCTAGTCATAGGAAACCCAACTACAAAATCCATATTAATATCTTCCCACTTCCAAGTAGGAATTTCTATATCTTCGGCTAGGCCACCCAACCTTTGATGTTCGGCTTTCACTTGTTTGCAATTGTGATATCCGGATGTGAACTTGGCAATGTCTCGCTTGATGCCACCCCACCAATACACTTCCCTCAAATCTTTATACATCTTTGTAGAACCAGGATGAATAGAATAGGAAGAATTATGAGCCATATCTAAACTCTTCTTTATCAGGTCACCAAAACTAGGCACACACAATCTACGGTGGTACCTAAGGGCACCATCTACCCCTTGGGAGAAAGCCTACACCAAACCATCTCTCACCAAGGCCTTCAATTCTAACAAGGTGGGACCAAGATCTTGCTTTTCCTTCACCTCTTTAATCAAGGAAGATTTAGAACCATCAACAACTACTACACCACCATTGTCAACTTTTTCCAAACTAAACCCCAATCTAGCCAACCGATGGACCTTTCCAGCAACTTCCTTGCCACCATCATCAACATGAGAAAGGCTACCCATAGACACTCTACTTAGAGCATCGGCCATAACATTAGATTTGCTGAGGTGATAATGCACACTCATATCATAATCTTTAATGAGCTATAACCACCTTCTTTATCTCAACTTAAGAACTTTTTGGGTGAACACTTACTGGAGACTCTTATGATCAGTGAACACATCAACTTGAACCCCATACATTTAGTGACTCCAAATTTTCAAAAGAAAATATCACGGGAGCCAATTCAAGATCATGGGTGGGATAATTCTTTTCATGCACCTTATGTTGACTAGAGGCATATGCTACCACTTTAACATTTTGCATCAAAACACACCCTAACTAGATTCTTGAGGAATCACAATACACAACAAATACTTCCAAACCCTTCTGGTAGAGCCAAGATAGGAGCGGACAGAAGCTTATCTTTCAAAGTATGTAAACTCTTTTCACACTCATCGGTCTACATAAATTTTTCCTTCTTTTGGGTTAACTTAGTCATAGGAGAAGCAATAGAAGAGAACTCATTTACAAACCTCCGGTAATAATCCACCAAATCCAAGAAACTCCTAACGTCTGATGGAGTCAAAGGTCTAGGCCAATTTCTAATTACCTCTGTCTTCTTAGGATCCACCTTAATGCCATCACCCAACACCACATGCCCAAGGAAAGCAACCTCTTTCAGCTAAAACTCATATTTCTCATATTTTGCATACAACCTCTCCTCCCACAAGATTTGCAACACCACCCTCAAGTGATCCACATGCTCGTCGTACTATGGGAATATATCAAGATATCATCAATAAACATGACCACAAAGAAGTCAAGGTAGGGTTTAAGGACCCTATTCATAAGATTTATAAATATAACCAGTGCATTAGTCAACCCAAAGGACATAACCACAAACTCAAAGTGCCAATACCTAGTAGTCTGGAAGGTCGTTTTGGGAACATCACACTCCCTTACTTTCACTTGTTGATACCTGGAATGAAGATTAATCTTAGAGAAGTGACTAGCCCCTTGAAGTTGATTGAAAAGGTCATCAATCCTTGGTAGAGGGTACTTAATCTTGATGGTTACTCTATTAAGTTGCCGGCAATCAATGCACATTCTAAGAGAACCATCCTTCTTCTTCACAAATAACACTGGTACACTCTAAGGAGACTGACTAGGCCCTATAAAACCCTTCTCCAACAAATCCCTCAATTGCTCCTTCAACTCCTTCAACTCTACAGGGGCCATACATAAGAGGGAATAGAAATGGGTTGAGTATCGAGAAAAAGGTCTATACCAAAGTCATTTCCCTTTAGGGAGGAATACCGGGAAGCTCATTAGGGAAGACATTAAGAAACTCATTAACCACTGGAACCGACTCTATAGGAAGGACTTTGGACTCAACATCCCTAACCCTCACAAGATGGTAGAGACACCCCTTAGAAATCAAGTTTTGGGCTCTAATGCAAGAAATGAATCTACCCTTGACCACCACATCACAAGTTTCCCACTCAAGGACTAGTTCATTTGGGAATTGGAATTCGACCCTACTAATTCTACAATCAATAGAAGCATAATATGCATGCAACCAATCCATCCAAAGAATGACATCAAAATCCACCATATCTAACTCAATAAAATTACAAGGCAAGATTTTATGCAATATGAATATAGGGCGATTTCTATAAACACTTTTAGCAACAATAACTCACTAATGGGGATAGACACTTCATTGGGTTCACACAACAATTCGGGGCTAACATGAAGCTTTTTGGCAACAAAACGAGTAATAAAAAGAAAGAGTGGCACCTGGATCAATTAAACCAAACACATCAAAACTAAAAACCTTCAACTTATTGGTTACCACATCGGACCTCATTCACCCCTTGTCTCCCTTGAAGAGCATAGAATCTATTTTGCCTTGGTGCACCTTGTTGTTGACCTCCTCTTCCTCTTTCACTTGCATTTGCACCTTGGCCTTGTGGATGACCATTTCCACCCTTGGGTTGAGCATGAGGGCAATCAATAACCTTGTAGCCAACTTCACCACCACGAAAGCAAGCATTTGAATTTCTCAAACACGGATCATTATGATTCTTTTTGCATGTTGTAAATCTAGGCTTTACCACTCCTCAATTAACACCTTGGAACCTTTTATTAGGCACCTTATCATTGGCGAACCTCTTGTTGGAAGCATTGGATGACCCTTGGCCTTGGAACTTGTTGCCTTGAGGAAATTGTCCACCTTTAGAACCTTGGAATCCACCTTCAAAATGGGTCCTCTTGGCCTCACCAACCCTCCTCTTTCTAAGCTTTTCCCTCTCCAATTGTTCGGCATATGTCATGAGGCGGGACAAATCCATTCGCCAAGTTGGATACACTTGACACAAATTTGTTTATTCTTGACCTTGGTTCGGCAACAAAGTTAGGAACATACTTGGAGAGTTGGTTGAACTTGAGGGCATACTACCTCGCACTCAAACACCCTTGCTTTAGATTCATTAATTCCATCATTTTTTCCTCCCTAAGATCAATAGGGAAGAACTAGTTAAGAAATGCTGCTTTGAATTCTTCCCAAGGGATAGCATCACCATTCCCCTTCTCCATCTTCCATTGAGTGAACCATATTTAAGCCACTTCTTTGAGTTGGTAGGCCGTCAACTCCACTTTTTTCCTCTAAATGAACCCCCATAATGGACAATATACACCTTATAAATGAATTTTTGTGGATCCTCATCCACCTTGGACCTATGGAACTCCGATGGGTGCATTCTAGTAAAATTCCTCACCCTTCAGGCCGGAGTAGGAGCATAAGGGGCTCGGGCCCCTTGGTTGATTTGATTAGTCATGGCATGAGTCATCATGGTAATAGCATCTCAAAACTCTTCATGAGCCATTCCTCTATCTTCAAGAGCTTGAGGAACGGGAGGGGTCGGCTGCTCCTCGGGAGTACAGACTCTTCTTTCTCTTGGAATAGGCATGATCAAGAATAGCAAAGAACATTCATTAGGGAAAAGCCTTACCTTAAATTCTATAGCACGACATAGATCATGAAGAAGGGAAACATTTTCGAAAATGCCTCATAGTCTCTTACTCATAGTTGTGGTGCACTTCACAACCATAACAAGACTCTACTCGATGCAGTGTGTTGGAATTCTAGGACCATTAACAACCTAGGCCTCTAATACTAAGTTTGTCACGACCATAGTCTAGGGTCTATACGTGACACAGTAAATAGGAAGCCGAAGGGACCCAAATAAGCCTCTTAGCATATCAAATATACATCTTTGCTCGTGGAACCAAAGTAAACAACAAGCATTTAAACAAGGGAAAAAGGGGACTAAGGGAAGTCTTGAAAGTTATAAAGCATAAAGAGTTAAAACTCAAGCATAGATACATCAATTGTTCCAACAACACCTCTAACATAGATTGGAGCGGCGCCCAAGACACTTTCTGAGCTCACCCTCATAATGTCAAATGTTCAACACAAGATGTATTAAAACAACAAGAAATTAGACAGTGTCCTCGAACTTGCAGACTCGCCAAGCTATCTTTGAAGAATCTCACTAGCCTTGTAGAGGATGTTCCAGAGGAGCTTCGCTCCCTACATGGTAATATCATGTAGGCAAAAATATGCGTAGTATGTTTGAATGCACTAAGTATATAGGATACAATATAACAAGGCGTAAGCCAATATAGTTAAAATTCATAGTAATAGACAATAGATAAGCATAATTTCGATATGGCATGCATGAAATGCTCAAAGTAAAACATGCATATAAGTCATTCAATGTTTATAGAACATAACACATATGTGGGAAGAGACCTCAACCGACATAGAATAAGAGCAAGTGAGCTACAACTTGGACTCCCGATGATTACCCCTCATTGATAAAGAGGTGTTCTACTTGCCAAGCTAAACCATACTTTACCTTATGGGAGCGCGTCCCATTTCGGAAAGGATTTAGTGAGAAACTTCACCTTATGGGAGCCCATCCCATTTCAGGAATAAATTTAAAAGAAAGTGAACTAAATGGATCTACTAGTATAGCATGGGTATAACATAATCCTATGTTGGCGCATAAGTCAAGGAAAGAGAGCGAATCCTCCATCCATCGGTGCTGAGACTAATCCCATGGAATACTTATAATAATCATATTTTAATAACTTGCAATAAACATAGAATCATGACATGAGTAGCTCTAACATATGTGAACTCTAATGATGAGCCTAACTTGAAACATGAGAACAGATCATCATCAAACATTACCCTTGCATTAACATCAAAGGCTTACAAGAGGTAAAATCTTGAAAATAGGGCTTAACTTCATACTTGCATAATCATAGATATTTTCATGAATTCATAACTTGATAGCCCATATTCATCGTGAAGTAACTTGACTCATAAAATATGTAAATAACTTGAGAATTCTTGACTTGACATTTTATCAAAACACTTGTTGGGTGTGTAATGCTTGTTCAAAATCATGCAATTCAAGAGAGAAATCATGTGAGAAAACTCAATGCAAATCAACCCACCAACATATTGTAAACCCTCATGTGAGATATTTGAAATCCATCATCAAATCTTATGATATATCATAGTTTCATAGCTCAAAATATACATAGTCTCAATAGACAAAACCAACTCATAGTACAAGCTTGAGATAGATAAACATGCATATTTAATCAATATTTCATAAAAACCCAATATATTTCATGCTTATAATACATAATATAAGATATCCATAGATACATATACCTTGAAAACATGCAATTTCATAAGATAGGAAGACTGGGCACCATGGATGAAAGGACCAAATGGTTGAAACCCACATACCTCAAATTAGGGATTTCCTTGCTGTAGATTTGAATGAGAACTTGAAGCATGAATGAAGTTCTTGAGATCTAAAATTAAGCTTGGGACACTTGAATTTGGATTAAAATATTTGGCTAAGTGTTAGAGAGGGTTTTGAGAGTGTCTTGAGTGATATGGAGTTGAAAAATGGCTAAGTATAGATGTTTTTATGCATGGGTGGGCATTGGGCCAAGGCCCCAATGCCTTAGCCCGAAATGAAAAAAATGAAGGAAAAACTATCGCTGCTCCGTGGTAGGTCCGTGTCACGGAGCTATCGCGCATGACAAAAATATATTGCTCCGTGCCCAGTCTGCGTCTCGATCTGGTCATGGATGCACACTGAATGAATAAGAAAATTTTTGAAAAATTATTTTTCGCTACGGTTGATCTACAATCGGGATTGTAACAATTTCCTCTCAATTTTGACCCCTGATCACGAATATGAAGTCATATTTTTGATATCATGCACAGATTTTGAGATATATGGAAATTACTATTATGGAATCTTCGAATAACATTTTTGGGGCGTTTTTGGAGTGTCGAATTCATTAGATTATAAGTCATGAGTTATTGTTATGTTTTAATTTATTTTTAAAGGGGTGATTTTAAGTTTATACAATGAATTTATTAATTATAACAAATATAGCCATGTTTTATTTGCACAAAGAAATAACTCACAATCTTAGAAGAATATACATGATTATACAACATAACCTGCCTAAAGTCATAAAAAGGATACACTGACTATACAATACAAATTACTCATACATGAACGATATAGTAAATATACATTATGATACACTCAAAAACTAAATATAGCTTGACTACACATTAAATATACACTGATTATATCTTCATATACAGTGAATGATTATTTCTTTTGATAATTATTTTGGCCGAATGACCATGTACCGTAAATATTCCTTTTTTTTAATTTCAAATATTGGACCAATAGGTCCTGTTATTCAAACAAGAGAATCAAAATTATAGAGAAATTTTAACAACTTAGGCTACAAATGCAAAAGCCAAATCACTAACTAAAAACCAAAAGAAACAAAAATGCTAAACCAGCAGCTATAGTAGTGAAATGAAATGATAAAAATCTTCAAGACCTTCATCAAATCACAGCTGCAGCTCCGCTCAGTTGATAGACCAGATGAAGTCTTGACCATGTCCAAGCATACCAGCAGTATAACAAAGAAGGGGAATCTTGGTGCAAACATTAGATGTGCGTGTACATTGAGCCAGGGGAATACTTGTGCATAATAAATTATTGTACCAACATTTAGGGAAAATAAATTAATTGTACTAACAGTAGATTGGGGGGAAGTTCATGTGTTTTCCAATTATATTTCTTGTTCAAAATTTTCTTTGGCCAGCAACATCATTTTCTGAATTTAAGATCCACTATCCCACCTTCTGAGGTCTTTATCTCTTACAATACTTGTTCCACATAAAGTTAGATCATAAAGTGCTCTATGTCCTAAAGTTTCACTACCGTTCAGCAAAAACAACTTTTAAAACATCCATAAAAGATCTAAAATCAAGACCCATTCCTCTTTAAGAAGACAAATATCCTCTCAAGTAATACAATGCTTAGCTGCACCTTCTGCCTCCTTGAAGTTTCATAAATATTTAGCAAATATCCTTTGAATATTGTTGATCACACAAATTGTTGCAAATAAGTCTGAAAACAAATAGATAGGTATACTTTGTTGGACATGATTGATAAACACAGTCTTACGACCAAAAGAAAATAATTTACCTTTCTAGATTTGCAACTTATTCTGAATTTGTTAAGTCGAAACATTCCTGAATTTTTTTGTCGGATACTGAGTTAGTATACAATCCCACTTTGGAGACATTTCTTTCAGATAGAAAAGATATGGTGCCACAAATTATAGTCTACCCAGTATGTGCAAGAAAAGATATTAATGAGGAGAAATGTTTTTTTGTTATTGATAACCTTCAAGCATACCCTTTTTACAGAATATGGAGGATTGTTAGTAGTTTATTTACCTAGAAAGAACCAAGGTCGATCCCACTGGGAATAAGTTGAAACAAATCTGCTAGTTATCTTATCTCAGTCTTTGGTTCTATTTCTAGAAAACAAACAATACAAACATGTAAAGATAGGGGTTTGATACTAACAAACTACGTTTACGACTACGGTTCTAACAAACAAGGGTTTAGATAGTATGAGAAGAGACTAGGGTTGTGATTCTCATGAAATATAACTCGGTAAGCATTTAACATTGGTGATATTATTCATTTCATTTCATTTAAAACCTAGCAAGTTATGTAGTATTTACACCTCCCAGTTCTTCTAAGATGTATCTTATCCTCCCCTCTCGGTCTAAAAATGTATGAACTTTAGCCCTTGCTATTGATTTCAGTTTTACTCTTCCCTCTGAGCTCAAGTAATGTTGATAAAAAACGAACCCTAAATCTAAGTATTCTATCCCCTTTCGAGCTTAAGCAACTCGAACATAAAGTTGATTCCACCTAGGATGTTTTATGGTTAACCTTTTCTAATCACTTCTAAGGCCCCACTTGTTAGAAAGTATGAAAAGTTCAGGAGAAAAGAAGTCTTGACATTTTCAGAGACAATGTACAAGCCATGTTTATGGCTCATGGTCCATTTCACGAGTCGTAGACCAGGCTCAGGGATTGGGGTGTAGGGTTGAAAATTTTACTAAGTTTAAGTGGGGGTTAGTCCGTAAAAGAAACTATGAGTCGTATTATATGTTCGTGGTTCAAGGGTGCTAATTCCAATAACTTAAGTTTAGGGACCTTCAATGCACAAAAGGTGTTTACGAGGTGTAACGGTCCATAAATTGAGGTCCTGGATTGATGGCCTAAGTTGATGAAAATAATGGGTTTCTGAAGTTTGAAGTATGAACAACATGACGATTTATAGACTCATTTATGAGTCGTAAAGGGGATTGTGGATAGAGTTTCAGAGATTATTTTTGCAGGTTCTAAATTTCATAAGATGAGACCATTTCTGTTGTAACACCCCACATCTTATATGTACTAGTCCTATACAAATAGAACATGATATCGCTTGGTAAAATCAACTTTCCTAAGTTTTCTCTCTACTCTTTCTTAACTTTGCAAAGCAGCCATAAGAGACTTTTAGGGTTCATGGAGAAGCCCTACACTTTAAAGGTAAAGTAAGTAAAGGTAGGGATTTCCATTAAATACAAGAGAAATAGGCTGGTTATACTTTTGCTAGGATTTTTGGACAACATGTGTTCCAATGATTGCTGTACACTTTTCTTGTTTATTTGGAGACTTTTCTCTTCCTGATTGGCTTGATTATGAAGGGAGGTTGTTGTTTTAGTGAATCTTAATTTCATAATGATATATCAAGGTTGTTGTACCATTTTTACCTTCCGCAAAAATGAGTTGTTGTACAATATCGTAATTGTGCTCCAAGTAGGAACTTGTGGGCTGATAATTGGAGATTGTTGTTTCATGTTCTCCCTATACTTTAGAACTATTTTTGGACTGTTTTAGGATTTTTTTGGTTTGTAAATGCGGTGGGAATAGTTTGGTTAAACTTGGAAGAGTCTTGGATTGTTGACGTTGAAATGTAGCGAAAAGACATAATGTTATTGTGCCTGCTTGTGTATTGTGTTGAATTGTTATGTGTTGTGCTTTGTGGGTTGTCGTTAGACTTTTATGGGTCTAAAATAAGCTGTACATGACATGTGTAGGAGAATGTGTACTAGAAAATACGATTAGATGTAGAAAGGTTGAAAGAATACGCGTGGGTTGATAATTAAACACTTGTTGCCCGTGCATTTTTTTAATGAGATTAGACTACTCACACGTGTTTATTAGCTGCTAATACTAGTTTTATCACCTACTCTATTGTAGATAAATATTAGAAGGAAAGGAAGGTTTTTTTAATGTAATAGCGAGGTGGTACAATAAGGCATGTAAGGCTGCTTGATTTCATATTATTCGGCATAAAACCTATATCCTTCCTTGGTACATAAAGACACTTACCAACTCCGACATAACTAATAACTGTGTCTCCATTCTTTAACATGTTCATATGCTTCCATACATAGTCATTTTCAAATCTGTATACATACTTGGATACCAAGATACATGGGTTATTGTTGCTAATAAAGTTCATGAGTTATTTCATCTCCTATGCATTTCATTATATGTGTAACCTACTTTTTTTTATTGTGGTATTGTCTTGAATAGTTATTTATATGTCACATGCTATATCTATGGTCCTACAGCTGCAATATTATGACCACCAAAAGAATCATATCAAAAGCAATTAAAAGATAAAGTAAGTTGCTTATTGATGGGTGGTATCCCAGGGGTGGAAGAATCACCTAGCATGGGTTGATCCCATATTACGGGGGGTATCCCCAGGGTGAAGGGAAAGCCTAGCATGGGTCGATCTCGATATTGATTTACTATTGATCAACTAGTCATTTATATTATATATTGTGCACAAATTATATAGTAAAGAAAGGTAAAGTAATAAAAAGGACGTAAAGTATATGATTCCACAATATGACTAAAGGTGGTCTCTTATCCTTACATGAGTTGCATGATTTCATTTGAGTTCTTACTCCATATATAGTACTTCCTTCCTTACATATTTAGTACATTATCTCGTACTGATGTCCCTTAGGGGCGGATTTGCATTTCATGTTGCAGGTATAGGAGTTGGTAGATCTCCCCAGTAGGAGTACAGGATATCCAACTGATGTTATTGAGCTCTTGGTTGCTTTAGGGCTTTTTGTGTCTAAAGCTTATATTTTTGTATTATATAGTTAGTCATAAGACCCCCTTTTCTTACCCTTATCAGATATTGTTCCTTATCTAAAGGCTTTGTAGACTATGTCACATAAAGTGTGGTCATGTATCGTACTTTAGACATTGTGTCTCTGACGGCCTAGTCATATGCATTCCCTTTTGGCTTATTATTACTGTTTACTTTCTTGAAAGCATGTTAATAGTGGAAATCCCTTATGATGTTCATAGAAGGTGCATGGTTATATATTGGTTCTCTCGAGCCTTGTTGGGAACGAGTGCTAGCCTGCCTTAATGGGACTTTAGGCGTGACAACTATGGCTCGTGGTATGGACTATGACCTATAATCGAAGGTTCTGGTTTCGTCTGGCAAATTTTTATAAGGGGCATTTTTTATCTTTCCTAGTTTTTATGCCTATCCTACATTTGTTAGGCCCTAAATTAATTTCATTTCCCTCATTCTCCAATTTACCTAAGTATAGAATCGTCCAAAAACCTCTCCTAGTGCTAAGTGAAGGAGGGAAGCTACGCTTTTGAATTTCTTAAATGTTTTCAAAATTTTCCTCACTAATTTGGAAGCTAAGGTAAGAGGGTTTAATTTGTGGAGACCTTACCTCCGCAAAGCTCAAGTATTCCTCTTCTTCATTTGTTTTCAAGTTATGAATATTTTATGGACTACATGAACTCTTTTCAAATGTTGACATTTAGGGATGGCAATGAGGTGGGTGCAGGGTGGTTGCGGGGCTGGTTGAGCTCAACCCGCAAATTTCATAAACCACTCTTCCCCGCCCCACATAATGAATTTTTTAATTTTTAACCTGCCCTGCATTTACCTGCCCCGCCCCTCTAAACTTTTAAACAAGTTGTACCCTTATCTTGGAAGATCCTGTCTACTAAGCAAACTATTAAAATACAATAAGCTGCTTATTGTATAAATTATCTAAATCTTTTACTATTTAGAATAACAAATGCTTATTATAAGTTAAATCCACTGTAACTTGCACACAGAGAAAAACTTAAAATCCACTGTAGTGAAAATGAAAATAAAAATTATAGTAAGTCTAGAGCAAACTACTAGTATCTACTAAGCTTATTATAATCTCAGAAGCTCTAATTTTGTACAAGAATTAAAGCAAAAAAAAAAAAATCCTAAACCGCACCCGCCCCACCTTGCATATTCCTTTTTGTTAAAATATTTGTACCAACCCCGCCCCGCCCCACCCCACAAAAATAATAACCCG
>JAPFFP010000098.1:5337990-5357435 GCA_026153255.1 Solanum medicagineum
TTTTTTTTTTTTTTATTATTATTATTATTATTATTATTATTATTATTATTATTATTATTATTATTATTATTATTATTTACAAACATCATTATCAAATTTTGTCCATGAAACAACCTTTTTACTTCTATGGTAGTGGTAAGATTTACGTACATTCTACCCTCCCCAGATTTCACTTGTGGAATTTTACTGGTATATTGTAGTTGTATTATCAAATTTTGTATTACTCATAGACGTACATAAGCTAGTGTCACATTCGTTGTTCGTCTGGAAACAAACTTGCTGTCAATTTCTCGACATAATATTGTTTTCGGCTGCCCAATTATTTCATCATTCCTACTTTTGTATCCCTTTAGAATTCTTCTCCAATAGCTGTATATATGCAGACAGGGGCGACAAATGTGGGTGAGTCAAAAATAAGCTAATCAAAAATTAGTTACGTGTAAGTAGACAAAAAATATTTGACTCAACTCATATTTGATACGTATAAAAATAGAAAATGTGATGAATGCTATGGATATCCATATTATCTATTGCTTCTTGTTATGCAAAAAATTAATTCTACATCACAAAAAAAATCTTATTCTTTTTCTTCTTAAAGGGTGTGTTTGGTGTGAAGGAAAAATATTTTTTTTGGAAAATGGTAAACCTAAGTTGAGATCGGGAAGTCAAAATTTGAATCTCAGGTAATTTGGATTTCAATTCAGATTGGATCGTAGGTCTCAACCTGTTTCGGATGGTGAGCCATAAGAAAAGTTTTTTAAAATATTGTCCTAATTTAAGGAAAGTTTTGAACTTTAATTTTTACCTTATTTGACGTGTGAGAGTTATTTTTCTTTAACTTAAATAAAAATAATTTCATTTAAAAATAATTTTTCAAAATATTCAAGTCAACCAAATAGGTTGTTAATAATTGTACTTTTTATATGTTCCTCTGCCCTTACATACTTTAAAAGAAGTGCAATCGGTGGATAATACCTATGACTTATACATATGGTATGTGAAAATATGAGGTAGATTCACATTTAAATGATTTAATAATCATCCCTTTTAAAATAAATTGAATTCAGCGAATAACCATGAAGTTTACCCATTTAATTATTATCGCTACATATATGCAGACACTTCACATAATCTTTTTTTTTTTTTTTTTTTGTAATGAAGGCATGCATTATAAAGTTTAAGAAACAGTCAGATTGTCTTGGCCACAGTGTATGTCATAGTAGGATTAGAGTGGATCACATTTCAGTCTGAGGAAATCAAAATATTTGTACTTATTTTTCATACATAACTAGTTTCTAGGATGTCTTTGTACTTGGTTTCTAACAAACATCACAAGAACTACAAAAAAAGTAGTGTTGCTAAAGCTTTACTTCCTCACTCCTTCCTTAGCTAATATATCTGCAACTTGGTTTTGTCCCCTAAACACATGTTGCAGCATTGTTCTGCCCAACCTATTCATTAAGTATTGGCATTGACAAACAAGGTTATCATAGATTAAGTTAGCTTCTTTTAGCATCTATATGACTTCTTTTGCATCTGTGTTGATTTCTAATGAGAATAGGTTGTGGCTTGTGGCTATTTGGAGGCCCCTCAACTGTGCCTTTACTTCCGCTTTGATTGGGGTTACATGGGGTATGGGTTGGATGTAGCCCAATTTCCATCTACCTTCATGGTCCGAAAAACATCCCCTATGCCACTTGGGCCCATTTTTCCCGTGACAGCCCCATCAATGTTAAATTTATAAGCCCCCTATCTAGTGATTCCCATTTAACATTGACTTGTTGGGTTGTTGTGGTTCCCCCGTTTTTGTGTAAAATGACAGGGCATACTCCATTTGCTTGTCGTAGACATATTCATATTTCAAGCTGGCATTTTTGTTGTTGAATGAATTGTTGTTTTTGTGCAACCAAAGGTGCCAGAGATAGTACAGTAGCATCTCAAATTCTGGGATAGTAGGATTTGTGTTATTCCTTCTTATATCTTCCCAGAAGTTAGCTAATACTCTTCCTTGGAAGAGTACATGGTTAATGTCCTCTTTCAGGTGATCACTGAATTTGCATTTAGGTTTGACATTCATCTTTCTAGAGTGGAGGAGGTAGTTAGTGGAAATTCTCTCATGCAGCAAAGTCCACAAGAAGATTTTGATTTTGTTAGGGATTTTTGCTTTTCAAATTTTCTCAAAATCTTTGTTGTTGTGATGTTAGATTCATAGGCTCTGGCTATGTGGTTATATGCAATGGCTATTGAGACCCTGTCATATGTGGTTAGACTCTAGATTCTCTTTTTTTGTTGTTGTTGTCCAATTGTAAGGGTTAGTCATGGATAATATCCTGAAGATCAGTAGGTATGGTAATTAATAGGCTCCCTAGTTACCATTATCCAGATGTCAATTACTGTGTAGTTTTCCTTATACTCTTATAGAGGTCCTTGGACATAGTGCCTGATGGGGTTTGAGCTTGGTAGCCATGCATTCTTGAAAAAGTTTACCGTTGTGCCTTTATAGACAACCCATCTAGAAGGTGAAGCTATCTTCCTCCACCCATTCTTAATACTTTTCCATGTCCTTGACATAAAACATATAGGAATTCAGTATAAGAATTGCTACTGTGTTTATCATTCAGTACCTTTACCCAAAATTTGCCTATGTGTTAAAGGATTCTTTAGGCCAGCCCAGCTAGCATTTCCTTGTTTCTAGTTTCACTCCTGTGGCTTCATAGGCCTTCCTGATATATGTTATTGGTCACAGTCTCCCAGTCAACCAAGTGCATTTTCAATTTTTTTTCTTTAGTAGATCCCTAAATGAAGTCCCTGATGGTCTTTTATATGTTCTTGATTATTTTTCCAGGGAGTTTGATGTAGCTCATGATAAGATAAAGGATGTCCTCAAGAGATGATTTGGCTAGAACAACCCTTTCAGCCATGTTGAGAGTCTTGCCTTTTCAGCCTACTAGTTTTTTCCTTATATTATCAAGGATGAATTAAAAGTCACTGTTTGCAGGCTTTTTGTGAAACAAGGAAAAAATCAGGTACTTACTAAAGGTTTTATGCTCTTAAATCCCTAAGATCTCAACACAAAGATTACTGATATTGATAGGGTAGTGTTTTGAAAAAAGGACTCTAGATGTGCTGTGATTCACCTTTTGGCCAGCATAATTATGGAAATCTTGGAGAATTGTATTAATGTTGTTACAATTCTTTTCATCAATACTAGCAAAGTAGGTTAGGCCATTAGCGAAGAAGAGGTGGGAAAATTTGAATCCTTCTCTAGATATTTTTATGGGGCTCTAGTTTTCAGATTCGACTCTTCCCTTAATGTCCATAGAAAGCCTTTCTATGCAAAGGATAAAAAGATAGGGTGACATAGGGTCTCCCTGTCTTATACCCCAGGAAGGATGGAAAAATTTAATTTTCCTTCCATGGACAAAAATTTCAATATTGCTAGAGCTAGCACAGGACATGATGAGCTTAATCATATTACGGGGTGACTTGGAAAGGATAAGGGTATCTCTTATGAAAGACCATTCTAGTCTGTCAAAAGCCTTCTCCAAGTCAATCTTTAGAATTATGCCAACTTTTTTTTCTTTTTTTTTTCAAAGTGAGAAATGTATTCTTACACAATTATGGCATTGTCAAAGACCCTTTTGTTAGTCATGAAGCTTGCTTGAGCTAATAAGACTTGAGAGGATGGGCTTCTGTTCAAAAAGATTTTTGTGACCAAATTGTAATTTATATTACAAAGTCCAATGGTTCTAAAGTTCCTAAGGCTGGAGGTGTTAGCACATTTAAAAATGAAGCAGATGAGAGTTTGATTTGCCTGATAGGGCATGTGAGCTTCCTTAAAAATTTTCATACAAAGGGCTATGGTCTGGGGACCCATGATGTCCCAATACGTTTGGTACATGAAGTGGTGGAGCGTATATGGGCTACGGGCTTTCATGGGCTTAAAAGATTTGAGAGCAGTGATAATTTCACTATCCCTAAGAGGGGCACTCGGAGGGTCGATGCTTTCAGTTCTATTCCTATTTTGGTGTTTGTACTCATTGTTTCAGTGTCTATTGGTACAAAGTTGGCTAGTTTGGTATAGAGTGGTGAAGAACTGAAGGGTGTAATCCAAGATGTCTTTCTGATTTTCATACACCTTTCCAGAGTCATCTCTCAGAAACAAAATTTTGTTCCTTTTCTTCTCCTGGCTAAGGTAGCAGTGTGAAAGAAGTTTGTGTTAGCATCCCTTTCACTAAGATAATTTATTCTAGATTTAATTATGTGTTCCATAATTCTTTTTCAGTTTGCAGAGGCTATCATATTTGTCAATGAGCTCTCTTTTAAGGTTTTGAAGGAAATTACTATTATAGTAATTTTTAGCTCTCTGAATAGCCTCAAGTCTAGCTAGAATCTTACGGATTTTGGTGGAAGATGTTACCAAAAGTATGCTTATTCCAGTGTAAGCACTCTTTTTTGAAGGTTTCAATGGATTTGAGCAAATCATAACCCTGGGCAAACACTTGGTTGATAAGATTCTTAAAGTTGGGTTGACTACAACACATGGGCTCCATCCTGAAATGCTTGGGATTATTGGAGCTCAGTTTGGAATGAAGGGTCAGGAAAAGGGGACAATGGTCAGATTTAATGGGAGGGAAGTGGGTGATCAATGCTTCTGAAAACCTCTTTATGCGAGAGTCATTAGCTAGACATCTATCTAACCTTTCAAAGATTAATTGAGTGTGATGTCCATACCTTTTATTTATCTAGGTATACTTATGTTTGCTTCCCTAGCACATGCAAGTGTACGTGGTCAACCCAAGTAATATAGTGACCCTAATTAAAGAGCCAGGTTGTCGAACCCAAGGGATTTGATTGTAATTAGTACTCTCTCTTGGTTATCACGTTTACAATATTTCCGTAAGAAGAATTATTGTTTTATGGAAAATAAATTGTAAAAGAAATAATTCTAATAAACTAAGATAACTTTAACACAAGATATTAATTAAAGATGCAATTCCAAGGTTATAATCGCTACGACTCTGTCTAGTCTTAACAATATCTCTCTATGTCTGGTTTCCTGACTATCGATTCATGGGGTTTAATGTACCTGAATAGGGTTGCGCACCTCTACCGGCCTATTGTTATTGACTGTCTAACTACATTGTTGAGCGGGGATAGATAGACCAATAAAAGTGCGTTAAAGCTATCGTCCCGTATGTGAACCAAGCAAGGTATAAGGGTAGTTGTCACAGGTCTCCCTTACACGAATCAACCTAGTTTCCTAGTACTGAACAAACTCCCTATGCTATTGTATTCTATCCACTCCAATATCTCTTGTATCTAGAGTGAACAATAAATTTACTCCCTAGTTGGCCAGACTTTGAAGTATAGATAGAAATAACATAGGAATAATCGACAGAAACCATTCATAGATGTCAAAAGTTAAGTACTACACATAGTCTATGGCTACAACCCTAGAATATGGAGGCTTAACTACGTATGGACTTGAAATACATCATGAATGAAGAGGAAAACATCAAAAATCAAAATCTAAAGATTAAATTGACCTAAATCTTGGTAGAAAATAGTTCTCCATCGCCTCTACAGTGCTTCTTATAAAAACAATCATAAAAACATAAAGTCTAAGAAATGATAAAGATCCCATTTTTCGCCTTTTTCGTGTCGAGTCCTCAGGTCCGCGATGCGGACCCCTTGATTTCCTGGGTTGTCATTTAATTTGCTGACTGGATAATTTTGCACACTTTTGAAAAGGTCCACAACGCCGACCTTGTACCTCCTTGGATTTTGCGCTTTTTTTTGCATTTTACAGCTTCTACAACCTTGTACCCAGGTTTGCCACGTGGATTTTTGGTCTTTTGCTTGCTTCTTTTAATCTTCATCCTCCAAGTTCCAGGTTGTGCTCTTCCATCGAGCCCGGGTTTAACGCAAAACTTTCCACTCAATGCAAAATCCTGCAGAAACACAAGCAACAGGCGCATTTGGCCTTACATCAGCAAAATGAGAGGAAAAAACACGCAAACACCTAGACTCTATTAGGCGTATAAATACGCCTACGATCACCACCCCACACTTAGAATTTTATCCGTCCTCAGGAAAAACACTACACATGCATGAGATTCCCTACAGTAGTATGTGCAACCAATAACATGATATCGAAATCTATGAACCATAGTGAACAACTTTCGGTGCTTTGGGTGGAACCTAAATGCTTCCAGTACTCACGTATACATGTGGACTCATGCAAATCTTTAATATTTCATCTAGTTCGTAACCCTGAATGATTATGTGTGCTCTCTAAGAAGAATTACCCATGCAAACCATCACGAATCTAGTTAGAAGATCAAGAATGCGTACACCAACAACTCTCACTCTCCGAAAAGATATCTCAAATTGCTTCAAGATTCTACGAGCTTGCCCTTACTGTCAACGTAGACCTAGTTGGAATTTTCCTTGGAGGATCACATAGGTCTTTATTTGGCTGTAATGTAGGCTGCAGGTAGGTGGGATATATTTATGGCTATGGCTGACACAGTTCAATTCCCACGCGCTCGTAGCACACACTTCACCTCTTCTCATGCCCCCTTGACTCACAACCCTTCTTGAATTAAATCTGTGAGTACTCCTATTTCTTTTATCTGACCACCAAATAAACTTCTTACAAATACGTGGACACCCTAAACAAAGAATAACTAAGCGGAGGGGAAATTAAATTATTTTTATTTTCATTCCAGTATGCATCCGTGATGGATCCGTGACGCAGAGGCATCGCAGGCCAGCACTATATTACAGGCATATTTTGGTCCCAAAGCACTGTGCATCCACGATTGCTCCGCAATGCGGAAGCAACGCGGACTCCTACTGTTTTGGGCAACTTTCTAACTAGCTTTTCTCTTCCTTTTTTTCAAGTCTGCTCTACACTTTCTTATTTCACCTACTCTCAGGTATCCACTTCTCGTTCCCTATTTTCTTATTTACCATGCTAGAGGACGTAGGATCAAACTCAGGTAATTCATCAAGAAAAGGGGATTAGCTTGAAATATGACTAGTCAAAGAATAGGCTAAGGCTTTACAGGGCTGACTAGGATTGTTTCTGTCTATCAACAAAATGCCTAGGTCATTTCCTCTATTTTTGATTCCTCTCAAGTCTACTCTACATACCGGGCAAGTTCTCGAACCCATCACAACCGAAACTTACAATTTGCTTTCTCACTCATGGCATATTTTCATCACAAGGCGATTACTAGAGTTCCTATTGAGGTATTCACATGAATCCATTATTAAGCATGCATATAATCATGACTCACAAAGCTCAAGCAACCACCCTTAACTATGTTCAGAGGTTCGTGCTCGATGCTCTTTTGCACACTACCACACTCTATATGAACTCGATTTGACAGATGCTTTTACGACGGTCGTCATCCATCCATCATAGGGCCCCCATCACTTAACTATGAGTAACACATAGCTAATGTCAACAAACATATAACTACTAACGATCAAATGCATTCACAAAATAGCAGCATAAGAGCATCCATGCATCAAAGTAGTAGTTAACCATTATTTACAGACCCAACTAAATTTAAAAATGTTCGACCCTACATTAAGATGTTCAAACATACAGACAGAGCAGAAATAAAATAGTCTCAATACATGCCAATCATAGAGTAATAAAAGCAGTATCACAGATCAAAAGAATTCCCCATCCCACACTTAAACTTAGCACTGTCCACAATGTTAACCATACATAACCTGTAAGGTGGGAATTGGGACGTTCAAACATCAGCAGGCCCCGATAAGATGGGCTCATCCCTTGTATACACTGATAACTCATCAACTATGTGGTCTTCCTCAGCCTCCTCATCATCCTCGTCCTCGTGCTCCTCCCCTGGGTCCATAGAAATGTCATCATCCACTGGCTCAGTGAACCGGGGTCCAATGTGTAGCACGACTTTGGCATGATCGTTTAGTAGGTATTCCACCTCAACCTCCTGCAATTATTCTCTCATGAAAGGTCAGCCGCCAATTCGGTGTCTCAGCATCTCTAGGTCGTACATGCAACCCATAATCAACTCGTCCCGGTAGGCCCTCTCTGCTGTAATCAGGATTGGGCCCGTGTGTATGTCAGTCCCCTTGATATTAGTGGCAACATAGGGGCGGCCTAAATGACCTGGCAGTAATCTGCCTCCTCCTCGAGGACATCTACAGCATGACACAATGCAGTAATAAGGCCCCAAAAGCATACCTACAACCTCTACGGGTCTTTGCCTTCCACATCGCTAGTCTAAAGATTGCCCCAGAGTTAAGTTGCATGGCCCTCATGATTGTATACGTAAGGCACACTTTATATCTCATCACATTGGTGAAGTGTTTACCTGGAAAGAAAGAGTGGATCACGATCTTCACCATGACTCTTGCCTCCCTGGACAAGTGAGCAAAAGGAAAATAGAGGTAATAGCCCCGCTCAGTATGCCAGAGCTATCTCGCTATGGACCTACGCCCAGAAATGGTGTGCCTGATGTCTTGGTAGGGCGGGTGAAGGCACAACTCATTGAAAGCACCTGTTAAGGCCTCATCAGGGGTGCCCAGGATTTGGCTAATCGCCAGCGGTGTGAAGTTGACCTCTACTCCACGAACCACCACCATTTGGGACAACAGTTATATGCTTATGTTGGCGTAGAATGCCCTCACCAAGCTAAGATTGCAAGGCATAGGTGATCGGAATAAGAACTCCAACTTAATTGATTACAACGGTTTAGAATTTGGGGGAACTCATCCCAAAGGGACTCTACGTCAATAGGGACATCTGGATATGGGCTCATCATGAGACTGGTAGCAGCTCTGTCCCTCTCTATTTACAGCATTGGCCCTATATTGAGGTTTTTGAGCCCTCCTAGTGTCCTTGGGCACATCTGGGATATCTCGTGGTAGTTTCCTAGTGTTGGGGGCCCTTTGCCTGCTGCACAGCCCACCCTGTCGTGCACTTGAAGACATAATACCAGTAAAACACTAGTGCAAAATTAGTGATTAACTCAAAATCAAAACCCCGCACTTAAACTCAAGGTCTTATGGCGAGGGTACTCTGACTTCCCCCCGTCATATGCGCTATATCACTGCACCATTACACGCCCCCTATCATAGTCGATAGTTACACAGTATAACTTCTCATTCAAGTCGATGATGAACACATAGCCCCCCAACCAAGAGGTATCAACCCTATACATTCACACACAAGTTTTCAACCCCACATTAGTACGTTTCCATAAGCACTCTACTCGAATTCAAGCCCAATGCTAAGTATGGAAAAGAACCCCCATCAACCCCTTTTAGACAGTTACAAGGACAACCCCATATCACAAAGTCCGACTCCAACCCCACACTTGAAGATTTGACACAAGCCAACATAGAAATAATCATGTGTACATAAAGCATGGGGAAGAATGCCTTACCCCCCACTTTTCCCTAATTAGGGCATAAACTCGACCTAGGGTTTTCAACCATACAATTCACACACAAAGTGCACACCTAAGCACCAACCATCCACCCATAGTACACCCTCACAAGTAAGATTACCCATCAATCATGAACCCACTTTGAATTTACCCATAAAGCATGAAGAACTTCAAACTTGACATCTGAAACGAAGGAAAACAGAGCACAAAATTAAACTAAGAGTACATACCTGAGGAGGAGCATGAAAACATGCAGCTATGAACAACCCACGTGAGGCGCAGCGTGATGTACTTCAAAAGGGAGTGGAACAATGGAAGAATAGGACAAGAAAAATTGAGGAGAAGGGGAATGGGGTCGGGTTTATGGCCCTATGAGGGAGAAATAGGAGAAAAGAAATAAGAAAATAACATTTTAGGGAAATTAAGAGAGTGGGGGCCACGTCTGCATTTCGCTGTTTTAAAACACATCCGCGTTCAGTCTGCGATGCGAAGAAAATGCAAATCAACACCTAAATAAACATTTTCCAATATGCAGAAACAGTAAGCCTTCACGTCAGCTCTGTGATGCAGAGGCAACGCAAAGTGACACTTTAGGAAAATCACTTACCTAGGTGCAAAAACAGTGTGCATCCGCATTTGCTTCGAGACGTGGAGACAATGCAGACCCATACTTGCTCAAATTTCCACATGGGTGCAGAAATAGTAGGCATCCGCGATGGGTCCACGTCGCTGAACCATCGCATATGCTTACTGTTTTGTGTAACAATTAGGTTTCACTATTTAGCTCCGGGCCCTGAAAAATTTCCTGAATACCTGGGCCTACTTCAAAACACTAAAACAATGGATTAAACCAAGTAACAACAAGGGATTCCCAATAGATCTTAGGGACTTGAGGACTGAAAAATTTACACACAATTTATGTAGGATCCGCGACGCGGGGGCATCACAGACCTGTACTTGTGCAAATTTTTCTTACTTTTAGTATGGTATTTGTGTTTGTTTTTTGAAAGAAGAAAGGAAAATAAAACACAACTACGTTACCTCACCACATGTTGCCTCCCGTACAGCGCCTAAGTTAACATCGCGGCCCGACGTATGTTATGCTCATTCATCTTTGGCCAACTCAATAATCTCCACTGTTTGATTTACGTCACCACTATAGTAGTGCTTGACCCATTGATCATTCACCAAAAAAGTTTGGTTCATGGTCAAACCTTTTAGCTCCACAGCACCATGGGGTGTGGTTGCTACCACTACGTATGGTCCACTCCATTTGGACCGCAACTTGCCTGGAAGCAGTTTAAGACGTGAGTTAAATAGCAATACCTGTTGACCTGGCTCAAAGTTCCACTTGATTATGTGCCATTCGTGCCACTTCTTTGTATGCTTCGTGTATAGCTTAGCATTCTTATAAGATTGGAGCCGGAATTCATCCAACTCTTTCAACTGATCCACTCTCTTCGTTCCAGTTAGCTCAGGGTCAAGATTCAGCTTCTTAATCGCCCAATACGCTTGGTACCCTAGCTCTAGGGGAAAATGACAGGTCTTGCCATATACCAGCCTCTAAGGATAGGTTTTGACTGGGGTCTTGTATGTAGTCTGATATGCCCATAATGCTTCATCCATCTTTTGTGCCCAATTTTTTCAGGTGGCATTCATGGTCTTTTGCAATATCTGCTTCACCTCCCGATTGGATACCTTCACTTGCCCGCTCGTTTGTTGGTGGTATGTTTTGGACACCTTGCGCCTTATTCCATACTTCACTAGCAAGTTCTTCACAATTTAGTTTAAAAAATGGGTACCGCCATCGCTGATAATAGCCCTTGGACTACCAAACCGTGTGAAGATGTTCTTTCGGAGGAACTTGCTCACCACCTTCGCATCATTGGTTGGAAGGTCTGCTGTTTATACCCATTTGAAGACATAGTCCACAGCTACCAGAATATAGTGGCAGCTGAATGCGTGGGAATGGCCCCATGAAATCAATGCCCCAAACGTCGAAGATCTCCACTTCCAAAATGTTATTTAAAGGCATCTCATGCCTCCGGGATATAGCACCTGTCTTTTGGCAAGCATCACAAGCCCTGGAGAATTGAACAATATCTTTAAATAGGGTGGGCCAGAAGAAACCAGAATGCAATACCTTGTGCGTTGTCCGGTCACCACCATGATGGCCCCAATATGGAGAGGCATGGCATTTCTCTAGAATTTGTTTCATCTCTACCTCTGGAACACACTTTCTTACCATGCAGTCATCTCCCTACTTGAATAGGTATGACTCATCCCAAACGTATGCCTTTGCATTGTGGGTAGCCTCTTCTTCTACTAATAGGTTGCATTGGGTGGAATATAATGACCCTGAAGGTCATTTTTGATATTTTCAGCCAAATTACTATTTTTGCCTTCTTAAAAGTTGCCTTGAGTCATTATTAGCTAATGCTAAAAGTCAGATTTCGAAAATATGGTGATAAGCTTGAGTTTTGTAAATGAAAGAGTTTTTAAAGGCTTAAGTTGGAAAATTTGAGTTTTCTGGCCGTTTTAAGTTTCAATTATCAAATCATAATTTTGTCAATTCCATCAGCTCCGGAATGCCGAATTTGGTCTAGAGGAACTTGCAGAACTTAATTTGGAGTTAAAATGAAGTTTTTAGGTCAGAAATTGCATTTTTAGTTGTTATCGGAGCTAAAGTTTGACTTCAGTCAACCGTCGAGGTTCCGAAGCTCGAATTGGAATCCTAAAAATTTCAATAGTTCCAAATGGTCAAACTAATGTTAAAAATGGTTTCGCTGCAATTTTTAGAGCTTCTGAGAATATTTTGAGTTTTTGAATCCGAAACTAGTTTAAATGAGCTTTCTCAGGTTTTGGGTCAAGGAGGCCTCAATTGCAAATTTTGATATTTCATGTGATCCAAAACGTCGAGTTTGGTATAAAAGGACCTTTCTCACAATTCTCGAGGCTTTTTAGGGGTGTTTTGGTCTCTTTGGTAGTTTTCGATATTGAGAAATGGGACCCAAATTGGTTTAAAACGATCTCTCATGAGAATTTTGACCACACTAATGAGTCCAGAATGACTTCCAATCAGATTTCATATATGAAATGTATTTTGCCGACTCCAAATGAAGCCGGAGCATTGAATTTAAGTTTCACAGATTGTTGAAAATGTTGAAACGGGCGGGTGACGTGGCCAAATTAGGTCCTGCCACATGGCAGACCCCGTTCCAACCTTTAAAGCTGCAGAATTATGCAACAAGATCGCTAACTTTCCCCATAGTTCAACCAACGATTTCTCTCTCAATTTTGATTGGATTTGAGTGATTCGAAAGGCCAAATTGTATAGTTTTCCGTGGAGAAAATTGTGGGAACTTCAAATATTGATTTTGGTGTGTCGTTTGAGGTAAAATTCATGATCTTGCTGCTGCGTTGTTTTTATTTCCGAGAACTTTGTCATGCGATTTCTACTTCGTATTAGCTCTGTTTTTTAAATGGTTTTTGCCACTGAATTCCTTATCACTTGGGGAATATTTTCATGTATAAATTTTCAGATTTTGATAACATTTTCTGACGATGAAATGTTTAGACCATTTTACCCTATTCACTCGAATTAATTGATTTTAGTGTCATTAGATTCATTATATAATTATGATGCTATATTTGAATAGATTTCGGTGAATTGGAGTATCATAGTAAGGGAAAAGCATCGGAATTGACGTGATTCGAGACTTTATATAAGACAAGTGAATTTCTTAACCTTTATTAAGTATATAGAATCTTGTGCTTCTTGTGTGAAGTGTTAAGAATGATTTGAGGTATTGAGTTAGTGTTGATGTTGTACCAAACTATGTATTAAATAACCCATTTTCTCATTATTGTGTAGTCATGCCTATTTGCATTAAATTTTGTGGCAAGTATTCTGTAGACTGAAAAAGAATGAGAATTAAAGAAGATGTGCCATATTCGAGGGACGTGCCGCACGCTGCGACGGATACTATGATTCGAGGGACGTGTCGCACACTGCGATGGATACTATGATTCGAGGATAGTGTTGCATGTCGCTACAAATGCATGGACTAGGAGTCCCCCATGGGTCCTGAACTATGAGACAGCGAGTGTGTATCACTAGGTCAGACATGGATCATTATACTTGACATTACATTGCATTGCATTACGCCTCATTATCATTTATAAACGTGTGAGTATTTTTTTGTGAAACTTGTGATAGATGCACTTGATCCCTGGTGTTGTTGATATATAATAGTTGGTGTGGTTATTGCGTTATATGCTATGTACATTGTGAACTGTTAGGCTGGGTTGATTTTATGCAAGTTCTAGTTGTGGGCGTTTGGTTGGAGTGTTGGGGGTACCTGTATTCTATATTACTTATTTTGTGTTAGTAGTTCACTTGCTGAGTACCGTGTGTTTAGTACTCACCCCTTGCTATAACAATTTTGTAGGTTGTGAGGCTGGATTGTCGTGATACTCTCTCCATTTCCTTGTCTGAGGCTTCTTGTGGAGATTGTGAGAGGTAGTTGTTTGCCATCCCAGTTGACTTGTTACTCTTATTTATGATTTTGTTCTATTCTAAAGACAATATCATTTGATACTTGTGTTTCCTTTCGAATCTATTGTAATACATTAGAAGCTTGTGCACATGACAACCAGGTTTTGGGGGATTTTCATCAAGTTGACTTATCATCCGCAATTGAACTTTCATTTATTTAATTATAATTCCGTATTTTAATGTTATAGTTGGGTTGTAGGTTGACTTGTCTTTGTGGGAGAAGACGAGTGCCATCACTCCCATTTTTGAGTCGTGACAGTTGGCATCAGAGCCTAGGCTCATAGGTCTCACGTGCACACAAGCTGAGTTTCAGTACAGTCTTAAGGATTGGTACGGAGACGTCTATACTTATCTTTGAGAGGCTTTGGTGACTGTTAGAAAACTTCCCTTTATTTGTTCTCTCTTATCGTGCGTTGTTATGTTAGTTAGTACTAAGTTATGCCCGTGTTCTTCTGACAGATGGCGAGGACTAGAGCTACTATTTCTAGTGGTAGAGGTGAGATAGCTCCCGAGGCAGTTGGCGAGGCCGCAATTAGAGGTAGGGGTAGAGCTCGAGCCAGAGGTTGTGCTCGTGGAGCAGCACCAGCGAGAGGTTGTGATAGGGAGGTCTCTTCAGAGCCTACGGCTTGACCTTACAGTGGACCAGGTTCCTTCAGAGCATGTAGCCTCGCCTTTGTTGCAGGATACTTTATTGAGGGTGCTGAATGTACTTGAGAGTTTTGGTCTGAGTGGTAATATGAGAGGCACGCCAAGTAGTTCTCAAACCATAGGAGGAGCTCAGACCCCAGATCAACATCATGTTCCATTGGTCCATGAGCCAATAGAGCAGCTACCAGTGAGTACTAGAGTTGAGATTGATCCTGCACCAGCTATTAAGGTTCAGGGTGCACCTTTGGCTATATTGACTGAGAGTAAGCAGCGCTGCTATGAGATGTTTAGGAAGATAAACCCACCTCAATATCAGGGTGGAAGGACAGAGGATGCTCATGAGTTTCTGACTACTTGTAGGGAGCTATTGGATACTGTTGGCTTAGCTGAGTCACACGGGGTTCCATATGTTACTCTTCAGCTTCATGGGCCAGCCAGAGAATAGTGGAGGACATATTCAGGATCTCTACCTGTGGGATCTCCCACAGTGTCTTGGGAGATGTTCTCTGGTGCTTTTTATGATAGATTTGTCCCTTGGAGTGTGATGGAGGAGAGTCGGTTGAGATTTGAGAGTCTGAGACAGGATGAATTATCAGTCACCGAGTATGAGACCGTTTCTAGTAGTTATCTAGACATGCTATAGCCATTATTCCAAATGAGATAGAGAAAGTTCGTAGGATTGTGAGAGGATTGACCTATTATATTCAACAGGCAGTGTTTAGAGTATCTAGAGATGGGGCCTCTTTCCAGTCTGTTGTGAGTGCTGCTAAGGAGGCAGAGCTGATGGAGAGAGAACAGTTTGGAGACCCTAAGAGGGGTCGTGTATCCGGTCAGTTTTCTGGTACCTCATCTGGAAGTAGAGGGTTCGATAGATGGGGTGGCTCTTCCCAGCGTCGAGGACCAGTTCATGCATCATTACCTACTTCTGAGGGTGATCAGACACATCATGGGTCTACATAGCGAGACAACTATGGTAGTTTGTCAGGATCCGCACTCAGTCTCAGAGTCAGAGGTTTTGTTATGGCTGTGGAGATCCTGATCACTTGATACGATAGTGTCCCTTATCAGGGGGATAAGGTGGGCCTCATCCCAAATCTTCAGTTTAGACTAGACCCCCGGCGCCACCACCATGCAGAGAGCGAGGCAGAGCTTAGACAGATAGAGGTGGCCGCATTCCAGGTAGAGGGGTGAGTGGTTCCATAGTCCCACAGAGTACGGGTAGAGGCATTGCTCAGACAAGAGGTGGTAGGGGACCACATTGCTATGTGTTTCCAGGTAGGCCCGAGGCAGAGGCTTCTGATGCAGTCATCACAGGTATCATCCTGGTTTGTCATTGATCATCGTCTGTGTTGTTTGATCCTAGATCTACCTACTCCTATGTGTCATCCTACTTTTCACCTGGATTCGACTAGCTATGTGATCGTATGCAAGTACCCATTCATGTTTCTACACCAGTAAGTGAGACTTTAGTGGTGGATCGAGTGTATCGATCCTATCTTGTTTCTTTGTCTGGGTATGATACTTGGGTACATATGATTATTCTGGAGATGGTAGATTTTGATGTTATCTCAGGGATGGATAGACTTTCCCCATATAATGTTATTCTTGATTGCTATGCAAAAACGGTGACCTTAGCCATCCCCGGGGTACTAAAAATTGAGTGGAAGGGTGATTATCCAAGCAAAGTCATCTCTTACGTCCATGCTTAGAAATTGATTGATAGGGGGTATATGTCTTACTTGGCTTTCATTCGGTATATTAATGTTGATCCACCTTCTATAGAGTCTATTCCGGTGGTTCAAGAGTTTGTCGATGTGTTTCCTACTGACCTTCGAGGTGTTCCTCCCGATAGGGATATTGACTTTTCTATTGATCTAGAGCCGGGCACAAAGTCCGTCTCCATCCCTCCATATCGAATGGCTCCAGCTGACTTGAAGGAATTAAAGGAGCAACTTCAAGATTTGCTGAGCAAAGGGTTTATTCGTCCTAGTGTGTCACCTGGGGTGCCCCAGTCTTGTTTGTGAAAAATAAAGATGGGTCCATAAGGATATGTATTAATTATAGGCTTTTGAAAGTGAATGTCAAGAACAAATATCCTCTTCCTCGTATTGATGACTTATTTGATCAACTTCAGGGAGCAGCTTTATTCTCTAAGATTGATTTGAGGTCTGGTTATCATCAGCTAAGCATTAGACCATCAGATATCCCTAAAACAACTTTTCGAACTCGTTATGGCCACTATGAGTTTGTGGTGATATCTTTTTGGTTGACTAATGCCCCTGCAGCGTTCATGGAGTTGATAAACTGCACGTTTTGTCTGTACTTGGATTCTTTTATGATAGTGTTCATTGATGACATCTTGGTATATTCCAAAACTGAGGCTGATCATGTTCGTCACTTGAGGCTAGTACTACAGAGGTTGAGAGAGGAAACGTTACATGCAAAATTCTCCAAGTGTGAGTTCTGGCTTGATTCGATAGTATTCTTAGGGCATGTGGTGTCCAAGGAGGGGATTAGAGTGGATTCGGCTAAGGTGGAGGCAATTAGAGGGTGGACAAGGCCTACTTCAGCTACCAAGATTCGCAGTTTTGTGGGGTTAGCTGGGTACTATCGACGGTTTATTCAAGGGTTTTCTTCCATTGCAGCCCCATTGACTAGGTTGACTCGGAAGAATGTAGCCTTCCATTGGTCTGATGAGTGTGAGGTGAGCTTCCAAAAGCTCAAATATTTATTGACTTCGGATCCCATTCTGACATTACCTAAGATAGGTGTAGACTTTACAGTATATTGTGTAGCGTCAAGAGTGGGGTTAAGTGGTGTATTGATGCAAAGTGGTAAAGTGATTGCCTATGCTTCTAGACAATTGAAGGTTCATGAGGAGAATTATCCTATCCATGACTTAGAGCTAGCAGTTAAGGTTTTTGTTCTTAAGTTATGGTGTCACTAATTATATGGTGTACATTGTGAGGTCTATACAAATCATAGAAGCTTTCAGTATATATTCAGTTAAAGGGATCTAAACTTGAGGCAGCGGAGGTGAATGGAGTTGCTAAAGGACAATGATTTAACCATCCTATATCATCTGGGGAAGGCAAATGTTGTAGCTGATGCGTTGAGTAAAAAGACTTCTAGCATGGGGAGTCTAGCCACCATCTGAGTGGAGGAGCGACCTTTGTCCAGGGATGTTCAGCGTCTAGCTAATGTCCTAGTCAGGTTACATCTTTCTGATAAGGGCGGTGTACTTGCTTTCCCTGAGGCTCGTTCTTCCTTAATGGACCAGATATGAGAGCATTAGTTTGAGGACGAGAAGTTATGCCTCATCAGAGACAAAGTAACCAAAGGCGAGGCTAAGGAAGCAGTGCTTGATCCTTATGTTTTTTTAAGGATTGGACGTCGTGTCTGTGTGCCTAAGGTAGGTGATTTGATTAGATTGATTCTTGAGGAGGCTCACTATACTCGTTGTTCCATTCATCCAACAGCAACGAAAATGTATCATGACATGAGTCAGCACTATTGGGGGTGGTATGAAGAAGGATATTTCAGAGTTTGTGGCTAAATGTTTGACTTGTCAGTAGGTTAAGTGTGAGCACCAGCGGCCTAGAGGTGAATTTCAGAGGATGCCCATCCCTACATGGAAGTGGGAGCGAATCACTATGGATTTTGTGGTAGGTTTGCCCACTACTGTGGGCGGTTATGACTCTATCTGGGTAGTTGTGGATCGATTGACTAAGTCTGCCTATTTCATTCAAGTCAAGGTCAAGTATACAACAGAGAAGTTAGCTGAGCTTTACGCATCAGATAGTTAGATTGCATGGTGTCCCCATTTCTATCATTTCTGATCGGGGTTCACTCTTCACTTCACATTTTTGGAGGGCCTTGCAGCATGGTCTAGGTACTCAGCTGGATATGAGCTCAGCCTTTCACCCTTAGACAGATGGACAGTCTGAGCGGACTATTCAGGTGTTAGAGGACATGCTGCGAGCGGGTGTGATTGATTTTGGTACCCTTTGGGACCAACACTTGCCCTTAGCAGAGTTCACCTATAATAATAGTTATCACTCCAGTATTCAGATGGCTTCATTCGAGGAATTTTATGGTAGACGTTGTGGATCTCCGATTGGTTGGTTTGATTCCGCCAAGATGGACTCATCTTCTGTCACGACCCAACCTGGGGGTCGTGATTAGTGCCGAAGGGGCACCCGAACAATACAAAGCCAGAGTTACAATTATATTAACTAAGGAATTTATCAAAATTTTAGCAGAGTTTCCTCTGCTTTACTGACTTCCCAAATCCTGCAAATAGAACTCCCAGCATAACAAACAGCCATATACATATACATATCCATGTGCGGGTTGACAAGGTCACCGCTGCGGTAAAACCGCCCAACAAGAGTATCATACATACATAAGCAAGTCACCCGTAGTATCCCATTCCCACATGTATCCAGAGACCTCTATACATACAGACAGAATCGTAGGACGGGACAGGGCCCCGTCATACCCTCGAACATACATAGATATCAAATACAGAAAATAAAGGAACATATAAATACCAACAAACGGCTCCGGAGGCAAAGGAGCACTTCAACCATAGGTGGAGATCCTAGGAAGATGGCTCTCGAACCTGTGCGTCGGTACCTGCGGGCATGAACGCAGCCCCAGAAGGAAGAGGGTCAGTACGAAATACGTACCGAGTATGTAAAGTGAAAGATGCGGAACATAAATGAAAGTAATAATCCAAATAAAATATAGGAGTCAAACCTGAATGCAATCATCAAAATAATTCT
>JAPFFP010000098.1:5371981-5388051 GCA_026153255.1 Solanum medicagineum
GGTCAAAACTTTTCAAAATTGATCAATTTCAAAACCAGTCAACCTTTTCGAGTCAAATCAAAAGTTAGTCAAATTTCATAATCGTCGGATAACCGCATTTAGCGGCCATTTCGAGTGCGTAAAACCTTTTCGAAGTGGAAATGTGAACCCGAACCCTTTCTTTGGATTTAAAAGGATTTTTCTGTTAGATCTTTTTAAATGTTTTATTGGTTTCCTAATTATCCGTAAAATTAGGTGGTGACTCTGTTATTTTCTTTCGGATCTCGAGAATTAGTTTATACTCAAATTAATTGAGTTTTAAATTGATTTTCGACTTTTGAAATTTCTTTTTCACATAAAAGAAAGCCATTTTTTGGCATAACAATTATCCCTACTAATATCTATGAACTATAACCTTTATTTGATCATCCGAAATTCCAAGTCAAATTAAAAATAATATGTTAAGAGGATAAATTATATATAAATTAAACGGCCCAATATTCCCTATTATTTACCCAGTTAAAAAAAAATATTCATAAAAGATATTATTATAGCAATTAACTTATATATTATTGGCATTGATTTTTTATACATTCACTTTTATATTATTATACATCTTTCTATGTATATAACCCGTTTCATCTTTATATACATAGAAAGATGTTTCTAGAACTATTTATTTTTCTTGATAGATGTTTTGTTGGCATGAAATTACATTTTCATTATTATCGCAACCAAATAATAATAATAATAATAATAATAATAATAATAATAATAATAATAATAATAATAATAATAATAATAATTTAAACTGAAAAATAAAATAAGTAATCTACTATAATTAATTAAAATTTTGATTTGATTAATTTCAAAGTAAAATAATGTTAAAAATACTCTTTTTTATTTTTTTATCACAAATTTCGCTCAACAGCTTCAAATTTAAATTAAATTTAATATTTAATTAATACATTTTAAATCAAATAAAACAAATTTGATTATATATTTAAATAAAGAACTACTCCTTAATTTAGTAAATATTTATAGTTTAATTTATATGTAAATATGTCATCCATCATTTTATTTGTAAGGTTACTAATTATATTTTAAAACATAATTGTTTTTAGTAAATATAATGAATAGAAAAAATATTAAGAATTAAATTAAAATAATTGAAAAATGGAGTAATTAATTTAGATTTTGAAGAAATAATTCAACCCCACATTTTAAAGTACATTCGATTTTTTTCTTAATTATATGTCTATTAGAATTTTCTAGAATTTGGATTAATTTTTATGGAAATGTCATACACTCTAGACATAATGTAACAATTATGTTAAGCTTATTTTTTAGTAATAATCTATATTAACTTAAAAAAGCACCAACTCTTAAAAATCTAAAGTGAAATTACAAAAATACCCCTCACTTAAAAATCCATCTATTTTTATTTTTATATTTATTTATATTACCTTAGAAGCATAAACTCCCTAGATATAAAAGTTAAATTACTAAAATGTCCTTCTTAAATACTTAAAATCCTAACTAAAACAATCCCTCAAAAATGCCGCTATATGAATGGATGTGTATCTTCGGAGAAGACGGCTCCTTCAAAAAAGTCACGGTAAATCACCCAGTCTTAATTATACTTTTTATCTCTACAATTAAAATATCTTCATTCAAATATCTTTTCGTCTTTTGTTCTTAAGACATGTGAATCTAAGATTTAAACTTTATGATTCTCAATAATGATAGTTTAGAATAGAAAAACGGATTTAAGTAAAGACTAATCTGAGGGCATTCAAACCTATGCACTAGCGCTACTGCACTTTATTTGTTCCTTCTTTTTCCACTGAACCAACCTTTCAATTGTTACTAGGCTTATAGAAAAGTTATGGATCCACAGGAAAACCATGCCCGCAAGGATAAATCTGTGCAAATATTTTTACAATTTTGTTGAAGTTTCAACAGTTGGTTCGATTCTTATTAAGGATTGTGTTTGTGACATTTTGACTTTTCTATTCCTTTAGTTTTTTCCTAACTATTCGTTTGAAAATAAGCTTTATTTAACATTTCATACGTCAATCGGTCCTTTAGTTTTGTTTGAGAAGACGACCGTTAGATATGTTTGATTTTTGGAGATTTATTGATGATGACTGATATTAAAGAGCATGATGGTGCATCAAAGGTTATAATGATTTAATTTAAAGCCTACAATTATTTAATTATTTTGGTTGCATTGATTTTTATTTAAGCATGCATATGTACGAGAAGATGAAAGATTGACATTGTGCGAGGTATACAAAGAAACCAACGAACACATAATATTCTGTGTTTTTGTTAGGTACTTAGGATCTGATGATTTTAGCTGTGCAGAATGCATATTTTGTGGCGGCTTAAAAGATTAGTTGATGGAAGCACTAACACCCTCATATAAAGTTTATATACTTTAGTCTTCTTTTTTTTAAAAAAAAAAAAATTGAATACAATTAAACTAAGTAAAAAATACTCCCTCCCTCTCAAAATAATTGAATCTTTGAGGCTTTTTTCAAAGTTCAAAATAGTTAAATTTTTCAAAGTTCAAAATGAATGTTTGAAATTTTTTCTATATTTGCCCTTTCATTTATTAAACTTTTATATTTTCTAAGAAAATAATTACACTATATATTTATGATTTTACAAAGGGCAATAGTAAAAAGTATGATGTAAAGTTTGTTTTTGAATATTTTCTTAATATGTGTGCATTACCTCACAAATATAGTTAATATGGGACAGGGGGAGTAGAGTTCTATTTTTCCATGCAAGTCTGAATAATTATTTTTTAAAGAAGTTTTCAATATTATATATATATATTTATTTTTATATTATCTCCTCTTTACTATGATAGATTGGAATAGAAAAATTATGGTCTAAATATTTTAGGGAAAAGACATAAATTCTCCTTTGAAGTTGTCGCAAAAAGTCATTTACACACTTTAACTATTTAAGTGACCTATTTATATTACGCCAAAGTGAATTTTTTTAACCCTTCCTACACCAAACCCAGATATTATGTGGAGAGTGAAACACACTCGCCTTGTTCACGTATTAAATCAACCCAACGCATTTCGTTTTCAACCATATCCATTATCCATTTCATTTCACTCAAATCCATTCAACTTTTCCTAAGAACAAACAAAACTAATTCCGAATTTGATGATAAACAGAAGAAAATTCTAAAGATTTCTTCAATTTAACGGAGTTCCCAAAGGAAAAAAAAATATAAGACCCATTTGGATCTGTTTCCGTTAATATGCTTCTTCCTCATTTGGATTCGTTTCTATTACTGCTTCTTCCCCATGCCAAATTTCCCCGCTCCATTACTATGCTTCTTCCCCATTTCTCCAAACAATACGGTGCCATTTTACAGACCCACCATTGCCAACTCAATCAATCTCCATGGTATGTCATCACATTCCGCATTGAGGATGTAGAAAACGATAATATTATTAATCACCACATAATACTTCTCCAATCAACTCACAATTTGAAGAAAAAAAATTGAATTTCTTTATGAAAAAGAGAGAGAGAAATCAAAATGGAAAAGTGGGATTATGAAAAAAAGAGAAAGAAATAAGAATTTAGCTTTGATTCTCTTTCAATTTGGTGCTCGGATCTCCAAATTTTGGTTGAAGAACTATGATTCTTTAAACTTTTGGTTGAAAAATTTGAGTCTGATAATGGATTTGTTTATGAGAGTTAAAAAAAGGATTCAATTAAAAAAAAATTGTAAAATCAGTTATATTAGAGGCATGACGCGCTCAAAGAAGTTTGGCTGATACGTGCTTGGGGTTTGGGGTAGGAAGGGTTTTAAAAATTCACTTTGGTGTAGTATAAGTATGTAATAGATCACTTAAATAATTGAAGTGTGTAAATGACTTTTCGAGACAACTTCAAAAGAAAATTTACGCCTTTTCCCAATATTTTATAATGAACTATCATGAGAAAATAAAAATAGCATGATGCAAAGAATATTATTATGGTTGAAAGACAAAGATAAATGATATCAAAAATTGTTGTTCATAGCATTATTCGTTGGACAAATAAAATTTCATAAGTTATTGCAAACGTCAATTAATACCTTGATAAGAAGCAGGGAAATGGAGATGGATGGAGAACCTGCCTTTGATTAGATGCATATATATCTTAAAATTACACGGTATTATTAGTTTTTGTTATGTTTAATTTTTATTAATTTATAACTTAATCAATTTTTTCCAAATATGAATATATACATGTTAATATTATTAAAATGTTTAGGTAGAATTATGCTAAACAAATACACATGCAATGCACGTGAGGAAGAACTAGTTATACAAAATGTCTTTAATCATGCTAGTTATGATTGTTTTGTATAATAAATATAATTTAAAAGAGAATAAAAAATTTCTAGAAAAGTTAATATATGAAATTTATTTTAGATGTTTAACCATATATATTGAATTTAGAGAACAAGTGTAATGTAAAATGCATAATATTTTACTGAATTAGGGTAGAATGATAGGTATGTCCTTTATTCCTCATGTTTCATCTTTTTTTTTAGAAGATGCTTCTAGAATTATTTATTTATTTATTTATTTTGTAAACATGAAATTACCCTTAGTTATAGTCCATTTCATCTTTTTACAAAAGAAGTTTTTCGAACTATTTAATTTTCTTGATATCTTTTTTAATGGATACTTTATTAGTATGAAATGACAATTTTGCCGAACGATAGATATATTCTTTATTCCTCATACTTCATTTTTTTTAAAAAAAGATGCTTCTAGATTTTTTTTGTAAACATGAAATTACTCTTAATCATAATGCATTTCATCTTTTTATAAAAAAAGTTTCTAGAACTATTTAATTTTCCTGATATCTTTTTAAATAGATATTTTGTTAGTATGAAATGACAATTTTTCCCTTGGTCGTCATTGGATTCACTCTTCTATATAATAGAAATAGAATTATATGATGTCGGGTTGGTTTTTTAAAATCAAACCAACCGAAATATAGTCGAATTTTTTTTCGTCAATACCAAACCAAGTCAAATCAAACCACTAATCGAGTTTTTTTTTCCCGGGTTGACTTGGTTTGCGGTTTAATTCAATTTTCGGTTTGGTTTTGTTCAACCCTACATATGACGCGTGTATCTAGCTACTTTTAACAACATACTTGTACACATTTCATTAAAGTTAGAAGGCATAGATGTCAGTTGAGATAAGTTAAAAAAACACGTTTACGCATTATTCATACAACAATAATAGACCCATACATATGTATTATGCATATTTAGTTGAAAAATGCTTTAATAATGTTGAAGTAATTTTACAAACGGCTAAGATATGACTGTGTATATTTACGCATGCAATGCACGTGTTGAAACACTAGTAACAATAAAAGTAGTAATTATAATAAAGTAAAGAAAATTAATTTTTTAATTTTTTTCTCGAATTGAAGTAGAATAAATATTTGCTAATAAAAAAAAATTATTAAAAAAATAATGTGTTAAAAAATAAAATAAATAATAAATTTATTTAAAAAGGGCATTTTTAATTACATAATAATAAAGACATTTTTGAATCAAAATATTAATCATTAGTATTTTTATTCCTTTCATATAATTTATTTACCTTTTTTCCTTCATTAAAGTGTTAGAGAATGTTCTGTATAAGAGCTAAGTCGGTACTGAATAAAGCAAAAATAACATAGTAATTGAAAAAACAGTGGATAGGAGTAGAATAAAATTAGGGGCACCAAGATTGAAAAGTCAAGAGGAGGGTGGAATAGGTGGCAATGCTTGTGTCAAGCAATGAATAATTTCAGCATTTTCAACCATCTCTCAATCAAGATCAGTCTCGAGAGCTTCAATCCTTATCTAAAGGACATTTCTCCACTCTCATGAGTTGCTTGAACGACCTTCAGTGACGGAGCCAGGTTTTTAATAAAGGATATCAAATAAAAAAAAATATATATTACTATAAAAATAGAACACTTGACAATCAAATATTGACATATATATAATATAATTTTTCGACAAAGGGGTGTAGCTTGATACCCTCTCAGCCAAAGGTTGCTTCGCCCCTGCCTCCAGTTTAGTAGTCTTATCAGCATGGTTCATCAGTCCAAGAACATATTTTATTGTTTGGAAAATCCATACTTGAACTTGAGTTGAGTATTCTTAAAAAATTATAAAGGAGAGCATGTCCCATTTCTTTGTGCTAGATCTATGGCCTTCCTGAAGAGCGTGGCATCCTTACCAATTTCTAGATGGAAGTTCTAGATGGAACAGAAGGTAGAGGTGTTTCAATAGTTGGTCCTTCCTCAGGAACTAAAACTGAGGATTTATCAGCTTGCTAATAGCAATTTCTTCCATTCAGCCAACTTTCATCAAATTAACATTTAGCATGTAAGTCTATGATGACAATAACATCAGGGGTGGACCTAGGGAGGTAACCACCTCGATGAAAAATAACAAAGGTAAATTTTCTATATTTGTGTATATATGTTAAACTTGAACCTCTTGAATAGTAAGGAAAGTTTAGTATATTAGTAGATTTCCTTTTAAATGAAAATATTCAAATTCCACTTAAAATATTATTTTTTAGCTTCTCTTAGTTATTCCTTTTCATTTAATTTCTGGCATTTCACTTTACTTTTTTTAAAAAAGTGCTGGAATAATATTTGACTATGTATATCTATTTCCTTTGGAAGTTATATAAATTCTGGATCCACCACAGAATAACATAACACACGAATAGGAAGATTAAAGAAAAATCGATAGCATACTCAAGGTAATTCAAGCTCCAAAACGTACAACAAAGAACTAATTTAAAAGAAGAGTAAGAAAAAAACATTTAAAGCTTTTCAAATTTAAAATGGATCTGCAGAAGTAGATAGAAAAACTAAAACAAACGCCGATGAATATAACCAAGCAACTCAATAGAAGTTGTTGATGGAACACGACGGAAACTTTGACTTAAAACCCGACAAATATGTTTTCAATGATATTTTGTTTGTGTGGGAGTGTCTATATTTTGTTTTTGTGTTGTGTCTGTGTTGTAGTAGATAGAATGTGAGGAAGTGAGTTTACAATTAGTGGGGTAGTTACTGGATATGCAAACTCCTCCCACATTGGTTGTGGAAAGAGCAAATGATCAACTTATAAGGTTCAACCTAATCCCATTAGTATGAGGCCTTTAGGGAGATGCCCAAAAACAAATCCATGGAGGCTTGGCCCAAAGCGGACAATATCATACTAATGTGGGGTTGGGGTGCGGGTATGTGCGGTCCCTAACAAGTGGTATTAGAGCCCAGGTTCGGAGAGCAGGAGTGATAGACCGACGTATGCAGAGTCACCAGTGTGGCATTAGGAATAAAAGATCCGCGGCGTGTTGTGCGGGTATGCACGGTCCCTAACAAGGGTGCCTTGTATCGAACTTCCTGACAGGATGGCTAGGCGGTGTGTTGTGCGGGTACGCGCGGTCCCTAACAAGTGATATCAGAACCCAGGTTTGGAGGGCAAGAGTGATGGACCAATGTGCGGAGTCATCGGTCAGGTTTGGAGGGCAAGAGTGATGGACCAATGTGCGGAGTCATCGGTGTGGCATTAGGACCAAAAGATCTGCAAGGGTGCCTTGTATCGAACTTCTTGAAAGGATAGCTGGGCGGCGTGTTGTGCGGGTACGCACGGTCCCTAACAAGTGGTATCAGAGCCTAGGTTCGATGGGCAGGAGTGATGGACCGACGTGTGCGGAGTCACCGGTGTGGCATTAGGACCAAAAGATCTACAATGGTGCCTTGTATCGGACTTCCTGATTGCATGCCTTGTGTCGAAAGTCTTCCCGACAGGATGGCCGGGCGGCGTGTCCTGCAGGTTGTTGCGGCAGTACAAGATGGTGGTAGATCCAAAATCGATAATCACTGGAGGAAAGGTCACGAGATTGTGTGGTCAGAGTTTGAGGGGAGGTTTGTCGGGTATGCAAACTCCTCCTACATCGGTTGTGGAAAGGTCAAATGACCTACAACAAAATTACAACAACAAAAAAAAAAACTATAAATCAATCAAATGGCAAAACCTAATTAGCAAAAGCATGCATTTGGTGTTTTTGAAAGAACATCAGATGCAAATTAAGTCCAAACCAAGGAAGTTCAACACAAATACACAATCACAATGTACTAAATGAACTAGAATTTTTTGAATCTGGAAATACGAGTGGTTGATAATATACTAATCGAATCCAAACATGCTGACAGCATGCATTTGGTGTTTCTGAAAGAACATCAGATGCAAAATAACTCCAAACCAAGGAAGTTCAACACAAATACACAATCACAATATACTAAATGAACTAGAATTTTTTGAATCTAGAAATACGAGCGGTTGATAATATACTAATCGAATCCAAACACGCTGACAGAGAAACTAGGCCATAATAAGCTAACAATATGCCTATGTCTGTCGGCTAAATTTGGGGAAACGGGAAATAGAACGTACGAAACTAGTGTCTGACGACTTGTGGGACAAGGTGGTGGTAGATCCAAAATTGCTAATCGCTGGAGGGGAGGTCACGACAGGATGGCTGGGTGGCGTGTCCCGCAGGTTGTTGCGGCGGTACAAGATGGTGGTAGATCCAAAATCGATAATCACTGGAGGGGAGGTCACGAGATTGTATGGTCAAAGTTTGAGGGGAGGTTTGTTGGGTATGCAAACTCCTCCTACATCGGTTGTGGAAAGAGCAAATAACCAACTTATAAGGTTGAACCCAATCCCATTAGTATGAGCCCTTTTGGGAGATGCCCAAAAACAAATCCGTGAGGGCTTGACCCAAAGCGGACAATATCATACTAATGTGGGGTTAGGGTGCGGGTACGCGCGATCCCTACCAGTAGTTTGCTAGGCTAGTATTTTATTTTTATTTTTTTATTTGGAGATATTGTTGGGAAATATCCCTCCTACATGGAGGAAGTGTCCAATTTAATTGGAAAAAAATCATTATTGTTGTCACTCATTTTGTTTGGGCTTTCTATCACATTTTTTAGCCCAAAATTTCTGATGGCCCATCCTCCTACTTTTGTGGCTTTCAAGGTGAGAAAAAGAAAATCTAATTTTGGAGAGTGAATAAAAAAATCCAGTAGAAGGTTCAGGTCTTGAAAAAGATAAGAAAGAAAAAGTAGAGGCAACATATAACTCTCTAGAATAATAGCTCCGTTTTAATCCCGAGAAAGGTCAAACGAAGTTCGATCGTGCTCAAATTTTACTACATTGTTCCTTACACTCTCCTCTACATCTCCTATGGTCAGATTTTTATTTTGATGCTCGGAAGGTATTTTTCTGGCAGCGTTCCTAAACTTGCGTCTTTGAGAGTTTTTACTCTTCTATGGATGAAATTGTTGATTGATAATGTACCAAGGATGTTCCTTGATGATTGCATTTACCTCTAGTGTTTACTAGAGAGGAGAACTTGTTGTACCCACTTGGTTCTTGGTGATAGTGGAAGCTTTTGGTACCGTCATTGAACGGTCTCGTGATTTTTTCCCCGATTTGGGGTTTCCATGTAAATCGTGTGTTCTCTACTTTACTTTGTTGTTGTGTTGGTTGTGTGGTGCTGCTGATTATTATTATTATTATTTTTTGTATATTATTCTTTGTTATTCATCTAGTTTATTTGGGGAAAAAGATTTAATTCGCTTCCGTTAGTTCCATCCTTGCTTCCCCAACAGATATAAATAAAATTTAGGAATAATTACCTTTTTTGAATTCATTTTATAAAATATTTGCTGTTTTTAAGCATATTTTTTTATTACCTAGATATTCCATATTTGAAAAATATCTACCATCTATAGCAACTATATTATGTATTAAAAGTGAATTATATATGTAATACATGTGAATTATAAATGTACTAAAATGTATTATAATTAAAAAAAAGCTACATTATATATTAGAAATGAATTATACATATAATATAGATGAATTAAACTATGTACAAAAGATGTATTAAAATTATAAAGATATATTATAAGTGTATTAAAATATATTAAACTTATATTTTGATTAAAAAAATCTGCATTATGTATTAAAAGTGAATTATATATGTGTTAAAACCATATTGCTACAAATGGTAAATATTTTCTAAATATGGTATATATAGGTAAGTCCCCAATAAAAATATAAGCTAAATATTTTGAACTAATAAAAATATTTTTTTAAAAAAATTAAATATCTAGTCCTAAAATGTAACTACGAAAAATACTAAATTACCAGCTTATTTATTAAAAATCTAATGAATGTTTTTACCTTGAAAGTTGAGGCAAAAGTATTATCTAAAAACACAACTATTTTTATGATTTTTAGCTTTTTTCTAAATAAAATCTACTAGAAATGAAATAAAAACTAAAAGAATAAATAGTTGACTTTACGTAAATGTTTAAAATTAAATTGGTTAAAATCCAAGAAGGATAAAAAAAATTGTGTTTACACCCCTAGGCCCTAACAAGGGTGATGTTGAAGTAGATAAAATAGTTGTTAATGTTGATTTTTTATCAAAGCAGACATCCCATAGCATTCATCATCATCACCAACCTAAGCAATGCCACAAGAAGGCCCAATAAGCCCTCAGTGAGAACAACCAGACTTAGCACTAGTAACATTGGATAGTAGTAGGCTTCTTAAATCCTGATTGGTATTAGGAACATCTGCCCTCAACCTTTATACAATTAATATTGTTAAACAGTCAAAAGAGTAGGTTGAATGGTTCAATAACTATACAGAGCATGGCCTAGGATCAATGACAGAGTTGTGGTGGGTATAATTTATCTGTTTGTAACTTGAGTTGCATACAACCTTTGTGCTTGTTTGCATTCACCACCAACGTAACGTTTGTAAGGTTGGCTTCACGCTCTCACCAACAACTAACATACAAAGTTGGTTTTTCACTTGCACACCAACAACTCTTTGATTCTCAGTTGATCACAAGACATAAATAATAATTACACAATCTCTCAATACAAATGCTTCACTAACCAATACTTTTTCTATCTTCTTTTTTGAACAAAGAAACTTGAGAGTTGTAGAGACTGCCTTCTTTTCTTCTTTTAAGAGCCTTTTTTGAAAGTAACTCACAAAATAATCCTTTCTCCTTCCAGAAAATCGTAAATATTTCCTTGATTTGAGTAGTCACTATCTGAGGCATCATAATCCTCTCCATCAGATTTTGAGTGAGGAGCGCGATTCTAGCTTTTTCTTGACAAGTTCAGCACAAGCCAGACCTTCCTTTTCTGAACTAGCATAGCTTGAGATTGCTTTTTTGTGTTTTTTGATGACCTTTTCAGGTTGTTTGGTTCTTGTAGTATTTCTGCTCCTGGGATTCCAAAGATGTTGTTGAGAAGAGACTGGGGTGTCTTTAATTTCTGCCATCTGTTTGATCTCTTTAATAGCTTTGGGATTCTGAATCTCTTTATGAACACAAGGGACCTGCTTGTGTTGGCTTTCCTGAAATTTACAAACACACATTCAGGAGCCCATCTAACTTGTTATAGGTTAAGGAGATCAATCTCAACCTTAATCTTGGCTACATTGCCTTGATCAGGACTTAAAGAGTATGCAAAACGAATGAAGGAGACAATAATTCCAAGTTCCAACAGCACTTAACATCTCAGAGATCGACTATATCCCACAGTGCCAAGAAAGTTTAAGAAATCTGAAAGACAATCACAGGGATATCTCCAATCTTTGAATAGGATATGGTTGTTGTCAGTCTCATTCAAGAAATCTAAGTAGACATGTTATCCATTGATAGATTGTCAAAACATTATAATATTATCCATACAATTAAAAGTTTGAAAAGGAATATATTATTTTGCTTGGCTATATATGGTTAGTAATAGTGTTATTACAAGAAAAGTTACATGTTCTTCATTTGTTTCCCTTTCTTTTGTTCAACATTCAATATCTTCATAGAAAAATCTCTTAAAAGCATCTACATGAGCTTCTTGAAGAACAATTGCAACAGTCAAAGACCCATCCCCTTCATTGTCTGGGAGTATCACACAGTCACCATCATATTCATGAATTCCTGGGCTCATATGGAACTCTTTGCCCCACCCAAAATCCAACCCCAATACTGGCAAACTTATCCAACTTATAACTCCAAGATTAGGGTTCCCATAGAAAGGACCCTCCTTATTTCTAAATGCATGAATATCTTGGTATTTTGACAAATCCTCTTCTTTTTTCAAGAAATTAATTGTTGAGTTTGTATAATCACTTGTCACCATTTTAATAGCTTCCCTAACCCTTTTAGCAGCACACTCTAATGGGCTCGAGACAATGTCGCCTGAGGCCCCGGTGGCAATGACATCAACGATGGCATTGCCAAAGTAGGAACTAGGCAAAGGTGGATCCATTCTTTTGCGTATATCGACACAAATGCATAAATTAGTAGGCTGCTCAAATTTATGACCTCTTGCCTTACATGCACATCTCCATATATGAGCAGTCACAACTTCATAACGTGTGTAACTACGATCTCTACTATCCTCTAAATTTCTTCCTTTGTTTGCTTTTTCTCTCAACATTTCTACTTGAAGTTTAGTAAGTTTTAGCATGGACCCTTTAGTTTCTTTTTTCTTCTCGTTTTCAGTACTGGACTTGCCAATTAGAAGTGGTGGAGTATTAAACTGTAAATGCTCAAAAGTAGGAGACGCAATCGCAGGTTCCCCTGCTCGGAGAACTTTTCGATCATGAAAAGGAGCAAACATCAATGGCTCTCCACGAGAAAGCCTAGCCCATTCAGAGAAGAAGTAAAGAGCACTATGGCCATCAACAGCAGCATGTGAGATTGCAAAACTGAGAGCAATACCACCACATTGGAACTTAGTTAGCTGCACAAACAACAAAGGGAGTTCATCAATAGGGACAGTGTAATCTACACGGGGAAATAAGCTATTATAATTGGGTGATAGCAGGAAACTGTCTAGATCATCTAGCTTGGCATCAGTTTCAGCTTCCGTGAGCACAACTCCCGAGGCATCACACTCTAGCTCGAGCCGGGACCCACTGATCCATCGCAAACGGCCAGCCAATGGATAGAAGTGTACTAGTGCTTCGCTCAGTGAGGTCTTGAGAGTCTTGATGATTTCGTCAGTTGATGTAATGAAATCCTGGACAAATTTGTAGTAATAGATGGTTGGTACGTGAGTTACAGCAAACGTTTGATCAAATTCTGATAAGGAGACAGTGCCAGTCCACGTTGGTGCTGCTGGCTTCACTACCCAATGGTTCTTCAAGCTTACTTTCATTCTGTCCTAATTTTTGGTTGAACTTTTTTATTCTCTTGATGTCATCTTTTGACATGATAGGTAAAACAATTTATATCAAACAACCTGAGTTTCATGACCTAAATTTGAGGTAAGCACAAAGAAAATGTGTTATTTGTGACTTGTTTCCTCCTTGAAAGACGTTTGTTAGTTAAAGGTAAATTTCTCATGAACTGAGTTAATTCCTCAAGAACAAGCAAATCTAAGATCACAACAATTAAACTATATATCCTACCCTCTCAATAAGGAAAATTAATAGAAAAGAAGAAAGCTTTTAGAGACCCATTTAACAAGGAAATTAAAACATCATCTTCTCACCCTTATTATTGAGCAGTTCCTTCCTAAGTTTGTGTAGAAATTTAGAGACTTGATGATGAGTAAAAAGAGTAGGCCACCTGCATATGAGTTAATTACTGTGTGTCCATGATCCTCGAAAGCTAACCGGACATTGGAGTAGCAACATGTTCTGTTCTCTTAATTGAACCAAATACCAAATGTTCCTGCTAACCTGCCCTGGGAAAATTATTTAGCCCTCATAGACAACAAACAAAAAGACGCAATAGTGGTGTGTCTAAGATTTAGTACAAAAATATAATCAAGTAAACAAAGGGAGTTTGAATCTGAAATCAAGGAACATAATGTAAATTTGTAATTGTACTTTTGCCAAAATTATTACAGAACATAAACTTCCTCCGAGGTACAAACTTTGTAGGTGGCTTGTCCCACTCATCGTCATGCAAATCCTGCGACCACAATCATCAGATAAATACTCACAGAGTTGGAATTCAAGCATAACATATAACAACACATTAAGTTGTTTCTCCCAGAATTTCACTAGAGGGTCATGCAGAAATTGGTAATAGCCTCCAAATATTGGAAATATAGAACTTAAACAGAGTTTAGGCTATGGAACCAAGCAATCTTTATGGGCAACAGAGTCAAGCAATCTTTATTTTTAATTTAAGCAAACACCACTGGGTTGTGGGCCTAAAGATATGGGGTTGGGGGGTTGGGTTGGACCAGTAGCAAAAAAAACTTATAATGAATAGAGGGGAACATGGAAACCTTGCCTCAAAGTCTAAAGAAAAAGATTGAAAAGACAATCTTGCTGGGAAAGGAAGTAGCCTATACAACATCCTTTCCAAATAACAAAGAAGAACTTAGCTAGCAAAGAAGTTAAGTTTCTCATATCTTCTAGGAACCAAGCTGTCATTAATTATATAAGGTGCAACTTGAAATAGTCATAGTTTCAAGAAATTCCTTCATATATACAAGCTGTAATGGTTTTCTAAACTGGTGGTATTCATGCTAGCTTGCACGTACTTATAGGTACTTGTATACTAGTATAGCTATTGGGTAACTCTATCCAACATAAAGTCGTATAAGCTGTCATTTGGCATAAAAACCCTTAACAGGATTACAATAATTTTTCCAGTATAGCAATAGAGTAAATAACATGGTGATCCTTTTTGCCCTTGTTTTCACCTGGCTTGGTAGTCGATGATTGTTCCCGATCATGCAAGGCAATAATGGTAATAGGCACTCGATTCAATTGGCTCCTACTTGGATCATCCTTGTCTTCATAGTACGACTTAAGCATGACAACATTGTTAGTGTTAATTATTTTGAATGATGACTGTGCAGGGAAACACCAAAAAGGAAACATGATTAAAATAGACTAAATCAGCAAGAAGATCCTTCCCAAGATACATGCAAAATCAAAGTCCAAGGGAGAATCAAAAGAGGATGAAAAATGGCAGCAGCTGTATCTGTCAGAAGATTATTAGGCAACAGATTTGGAAATGCCATCAATCAAACCACAGAGAAAGGAAAGCAAATCAAGGATCAATCAATCAATCAAAACCAAAAAAGATTCCGCAGAAGATCTTGATAAATCAAGCAAGAAAGACTCCATAATTAAAGACCTGCGCAATCAACTCAGAAATCAATCTGTGCAGATACTACCTCTCCTGAAGCCTTGCCCTTATCCTTGGATGAAGGAATCCTGCCTAATTCCAAGGATCAATTTCATTGGCATGCCATCTCTTCATATAAAAGGAGGCATCCGAATATCTCAAGACTTATACAATCCTGCTGCAATCAAAACCTTCTTCAAAGCTCTTTATCTTTAAAAAACCGTTGTAATCTTTAGCTTTACTGTGAAAAAAAAGGGGAGAGATAAGAAGAAAAAGTTGATAGAGGGGACTGTATCAAAAAGAAAAAGAAACAAGAAAATTATTGAGAGTAGAATAAGTTAATTCTTGTAACCATCACCTTACCAAAGGCTTGAAGAGATATACCTTGCAACCCAAGGGGACTGGACCTAGGATTCACATTGAATCCGAACCAAGATAAAATATCCAGTGTTTGTATTTATAGTCGACTTCTTGATATATTAGCTGACTAACCAATTGCAGACTTAAGTTAAAGAAAAAAGAAGAAAATTCAATTCACTCTCCCCCTTGCACTTTCAATTGGTATCATAGTCTGGTCTCACTACGTCTTCTGTCTAACCACAGGTGAGAAATGATCATGGAAAACCAACAACAAACAATTGGAGCCTTGTTTCAAGAGGGAACCTTTCAAACAAGACCCCCTTACTTCAATGGGAAACACTTCTTTCACTGGAAAATAAGAATGGAAACATTCATTAAAGTGTGAAGGTCTAAAGAGTTATCAAATTAGGTGACATTCCGATTCCTGTGGCTAAACCAACAACTGAAGGTCAAACAAGTACAAAAGGGAGCCAAGCACCA
>JAPFFP010000098.1:5389809-5419675 GCA_026153255.1 Solanum medicagineum
TTTTAGGTGCAATAAAACTATGTCTTGTTGGCTCTTCTGATGCTAATGGGTTGTGAGACTTGGATTAAAGAGTTACCATTTTTTGTGAATCACCTTGATATTGATTATTTTGATGCCTGTTTAGTATGAGTCAATTTTTTATTTTGCATTTATGCTTGTATCATCTTCTGTTTCTACTCTTTCATGTGTTGTGGTGAATGTGTTTACTTACAATAGTATGAGGTTGGTTAGCATCTCCTCTATGCAAGGCATGGTTGTGATGAATCCTCTATTTTGCTTTCTTATCGAGAAAAGGAAAAAAAAAATGATGAAACCTCTTAGAAGCTTCGGCATCCTCTGTTTTTGCCTCCCACTATTGGCCATACATGAGTCAAGTTCTCGTAATGTACTAGTTTTTATACCATGTGAAGTCTTCTCTGAAAGTATGATTTATTTTATGTATACAGAGTGATCAATCTAAGCAGCTTTGTGCTTTGCATATGAGGCAAGCTCTAGTGTGTGGGTGGATGGACCTACTTACGAAATGCATGATCTCACATCACTAGCTTGAGTTTACCATTTGGGGGTGCATCTTAATGGATTTCTTAGTAACTGAATTTAATAGTGGAGCGAAGTGGCTAGGTGGATAAAACCATCTGCTATAGTTGTATGTGCAATAATTGAAGCTTCTCCGACTCAACTCTCTGGTCGTTGTTTTATTACTATTACCATGTATAAATTCACTTACTTTTATTATGCATGATTGCCATCGTTCTCTGAAAAGATGGCAGAAATGCTGATGTTTCTAAAAAGTTCAACTAGACTTTTTTAGCTTCATTTCAATGCCTTTGTCTTTCTCTTGTCCTATACCATGTACGGGAGATGATTCAAGACTCTTTATTGTTACTGGAAAGCTTGTGGATATTTGACTAGAGCATGTTGGTGAACACATATGGTCTAGTAATTTGCATGAGGATTATTAACTCCTCAGATTACTTTAGTGTCAATGTTGAATTGCCAGAGAGCTGATACATCATTAGTCAGATGCCGCTGGATGGCAAGTCCAGTGTTCTCTCATTTTCGTTATTGAGATCGGGAAAGCACTCGAGTGTCATTTACTGTGTGACAGCTTGCCTGTCAGGTTGTTCACTCGCCATGTGCAATTGGTTGATGATTTTAGTGTTAGTTGTTGTGCTTTAGTTTCCTACTTTGTTGGAGGTGAATAGCATCTTCATCTTGTGAAAGAAGTTCTAAGGTGCATTTTAGTATGGTTGCTATTATAATACCACTATAAGCCTTAGGCACCCCTTCAAAAGTTACAATAAGCTATGTTGTTTGGACTCTTCAGAAAGGTTCATGGATGCGTGTCAGATTCTTGAGATTACTGTATTTTTGGAGGATACGACATGGGTTTGGCATCGATATTGAAGAGTTTGGGCAACTTAGACGATGTCTTCTTTTCTCTGATCATGCTGTGAAAAAATTGAGTTCAGTGTGAGTACAGTAATATTTTGTTCCCATACTTCGTGTTTGTAGTTTTTTTTTTAACCTATTGTTTCTTCTGCTTTGTTTATCCTATTATTTATTGTTGATATTGTTCTTTTCTACATTATTTTCTATATGGCTTCTTCACTACTATTTTTGCTTTTCTTATTGATTTGAATATGTTTTACTTGAGCCAACCGTTTATTGAAACCACCTTTCTACCTTCACAAAAGTAGGGATAATGCTGCATGCATACCATGCACCTCAAACTCACTTTTGCATTTTGCTTAGTATGTCATCGTTATCGTGCTTGATGTCATTAGGTATCTGTTCTGCAACATCCTACTACTACGCATGTGTTCTTATTTTGTAATGTTCAGAAGTCCTGAAGTCCATTATTGATATTCGTTACAAAATATAGTCTAAAAGGGTTGCATGATGCACAAAGCATCCCATATTAGTAGGATTTAGGAAAAGGTCGCATCCCTCTTTAGGAAAAGGTCACACCCAAAGGGATGTGATGCAAAAAATATGGTTGAATAGTGGAAATTGTTTTGCCTTGGTATTTTATTGTTGCTAAATAAAACGTACTGAAATTTATATTTTTTCAAATTTAAAAAGCTATCCTTGATATTTTGGAGCAAAGTTAAATTCTGAGAAAAGTATTTGGGAAAAAATTGATGTTATTGGAACATACCTTTTTATCATCCTTGTTCCATTATATAAGTGTTTTAGGGATTTAAGTTTATCAATAATATGATCACTGAGCAGGTAGAAAAAAGCAATGTAAGGATGACTAAAAGGTTCAAACATTTTTAAAAAAGTGGCAACAATTTAATTTTTCATTGTATAAAGATGGCAATTTTAAATGTGTAGTAAAATTCTCAAGTTTTATTGTTTATATAAAAGCTTTATCTTGCTCATCCAACCCAATGCCCCTCTCCTAACTACATCCTTGTGCTGCTACGATCGTGACCACCTCCTCTTTCTTCTCCACCATCATCACTTCTTCCACCATTACCATCACTTTGTCCTCACCACCATTGTTACCACCTCCGCCTTCTCCTTCGCCACCGTTGGCAAAACAACTTAGTCCTCCTCCGTTGTTGTCACCATCAACACTAACACCAATATTTATTCTGTTCTAACCAGCATCTCCTCCTCCATCTCATTTTCTGTCAGAAATTGAACAAGTGTTGAAATTATTGCAACAATTTTATTAATTGCTAGAACAATTGAAATAATTGTTGAAGTTAAAATAATTCAAACAATTGTTAAAATTACTACAATAACTACGATATTTACTGCGGTAGCTATGATATTTGTTGCAGCAACTAGTTACTGCAACAACTATTATAACTGTTGCAACAATTATTAATTGCTCAGCAACTTCAGTTGTTACTGTAACAACTTTAGTGGTGGTTGCAACAGCTATTGTAATTGCTTGATTTCTACAGACTTTCGTTGGTAATGTTAAAAATAATCAAAAACTTCTTTAAAATTTTCAAAATCAAAGCAAAATAATTCCTAAAAATAAGTACAAACAAAGTAAAAGAAGAGGAGTGCGATAAAAGATGTTGAATGTCGACGGCAACGATCGCGGCAACAAAGATGATAAAGAAGAAAAAAAGAAGGTGGAGGAAGAGAGAAATAGAGAGAGAAGAAGATGGAGGGAGAGAAAAATCTATAGATCGAAAATGATCTAAAATGGCCTCGAACTATTGAAAATGGTGCAGAAATGCCCTTTATCTCATTTATTGGGCCTTTAATGTCCATGTTATCCACCTTTGGGTCAAGAAATGTCCTTCATTAGTTTTTTTGACTCACTTATATCCATCAAACTAATCATTCTCTTTTTTTCTTTTTCTTTTTTTATTAATATTTATTATGTCTCATTTTCTTATGGAATAATATAAATTTTCATCTTTATTAGATTTCTTTCTATAATTTATCCAAGCCAAAATAATGAATCTCTTTAAGGATCAAAATATTTTTCTTGAAAAGTGATCAAAGTGATTTATTAAAATAATAAACTATTTAGCTTTCTAAAAAAAAAAACTTCTTAAAAAAATATATAAAAGTTAATGAAAAAGTAAGCTTTCAATTTATCCAAAGAGTAAGTTTTTGTTTTGTTTAATGTTATAACAAAAAATAATGAAAAACTATTAAATTTGATTAAATAAAATAATATTAAAGAAATTAAAATCGATTTTAATAAATCGCTTTAATCCTTAAAAGGTTAGTTATTTAGTCTAAGTAAACTACAAGTATATGCAGGTTTTTTCCAAAAATTTCAAAATATGTATTGTTGTAACTTAAATTTTTTAAGAGAGTTTTTTAACGATTCTTTTCCATAATTTATTAAATACAAAAAGGTACATTCTTTATGGCTCTAAATTTTTTCTTTAAAAAATATAGTAAAACTACTAGCTTATTTATTAATTAGATTTTTCACATATTTTGTCCAAATCAAAATAATATCTTTCTTTATAACTCAAAACAATTTTTTTTTAGAAAACACTACAATTCTTTTTGTAAAATAAAGAGTTGAGGATGAGGGTTTACTTTATTTCATAAGAAAATGAAACATAATAAATATTTTGTTTAAAAAAAGAGAGGATTGTTAGTTTCATAGGTATAGCCAAAAAGGCGAATGAAGGACTTTTTGGACTCAAAGATAGATGACAGGGGCATTTTCGATCTTATATGTGGATGAATGATATTTTTGTATCATTTCTATTAGTTCGAGGACATTTTAAGTCCTTTTGCTATCTATAAAAAGAGAGAGAAAGTAAGAAAGACCAAAGAAATAATGAAAGATGGAAAAATTCAAAAATATGAAATTTAAAAAGAGATGGTAGACTTTTCAAACTTTTTGAATACTCTTCGTACTTTTTAATTACTCTAATCAATTGCACTTTCAATTTAATTTTATTTGACCAAATAAATATCACCAATTAAAATTTTAGACTTGAATAACACCTTCTCTCTCTTTAGTAAACGTGTGCGGTATAGATTGAAATTCATTTATGCACCAATAGGAAAATGACGCAGTGAAGAATAAGTGAAGTACACCATAAAACAATGAACATATACATAATTTAATACAACCTACTAAAATATAACTTTTTTCTGAAGTACGAGGATAAATACAAGGGAAAATTACATAATTAGGTAAACAGCTACTATTAAATTAATTAACAGAGCTATAATTACAAGTAATTATGATTCCTAGCTAATGTATTATCCAGATGGCTATCCAATCTGTATTCAACTATAATTTCCCCTTTTCTTACCTTTTTTTACTTTTATACAAATTATCATGCTCTCTCATCTTATACCTTACTAATATTTCTCCTAAATTTAGTCTACCATATCAATTTCTCAAATTTCAAAAATACTCATTCTCCATTCTAATCATCCTTTCCCAATTTCAGAAGTCAGAAAAAAAAGCTTTGTACCAAGTTAAAATTAAACAAATAAATTGCAATGTTGATTTATCTCATCTTGGAAAAGTGTAATGATCGGACCCAACACTGTGAAGTATTATCCGCTATTGGGCCTAGCCCATCATGGATTTGTCCCTTTGAACTCACTCCAAAGGCGCCTTACAGTATATAAATCAGTCATTTACTTATATACCCAACATCTCTCTTGTGTTTTGTCAATGTGGGACTTCACATCTCAAGATGGGTTGTTACATACGCCCTGTAACACCTGATAAAATTACCAAAATACCTCTAGAGTAGGAACGTACGCATAACACTTCTTTTCATACTCCATTTGCAAATTCAAGACCAGATATGCTATCAACATGAAAAATTGAGTGGGAAAATGGTCTCGAGCAATTTTTATAACGACCGGATAAAAAGATAATTTTTTGATCCGAAACGATGTGTCAGTGTGTGATACAGGCGCGATGCGCCTTGGTTGCAGACTTCTATATTTTTTAAATTTTTTGATTGAGATTGGAAAACTCATTCCAAAACTTTTCGAGAAAAAAATATACTGAGGCGCGATGGGTCCGCATCATGGACCTGCTCTTCTAAAGCTGAAATTTTTCTTTTTAATTGTGAGGGGCGTTCCGGATAATTTACAACCCCTCCTAAACTTAATACACGATCAAATTAGGTCGTTTTGAGGGGTCTAAAACCCCATTCCTAAGCCATTCTAAGTTCTTGAAAGTGAATAGGGATTGAAAGAAGTGAAGAAGAGTGTAAGATTGAAGAATTCAAGGAGGATTCTTGAAGTTGATTATTGATAGCTTTACCCCAGGTATATAAGGCTAAACTAAAAATATGAGACTGTTATGTGCCACATTGATGGTCTTAGAAAAGAGTTGAAAGTTCATGAGCATACATACATGATTCTTGAAGGGTTTCTTGAATTTTTTATTAATTACATGTATTTTCCTATGTTGATGATCATCATAAACTTATCTTTCTTGAATTAAATATTTTTCATGAGATATTGCATAACCCTATATGTTAATTTTGAAAGCATGCATGAATTAACTTAGGGATTGGTTGTAGAGCCTGGATTTGAGAATGTTGATTGTGATTGTGATGTGAGAATTGCGACAAATTGATAGAACTTGATAGTCCACGAGTCTCCATAAATGAACTTTAATGATTTTCCTATTCGATTATTTCCTAATAATTGATCTAAGCCTTAAGCTATTAATTGAGATATTGATTGATGAGATGATGAGAGTCTCTATGACACCAATGATAAGTGCCTCTAAGAGGCTGATTTGAGATGGGGTGATTAGATTGGATGGATTGTCTTATGAGTATTGAGTCTTGAAAGGAGTATCGATCACCAAAAGAGGAAGAGTTGATACAACTCACACTCGTCAAACTACGTTGCCAAGCGTAGGTGAGGATTAGAACTATCACATAAAGGTTATCTCTTGATAGAGTCTCTGAAACAATAGAGGACTTGTTTGATTTGCTGGTGGTCCCTAGTGGATTCGATTCATTCCCTACCTGGCAAGTATGGAATGGCTGTGGCAATAAGGGCAACTTGTTGTGCAATCACTGGCTCATAAGTGATTGTTGTCGGATAAGAGAAACTCCCACAAAGTTCCTACCTCAAGTACTCTGAGTCGAGATGAGATGAGATGTGATGATATGAGTTGAGTTGATTCCTTTGAGATGAGTTTGATTTGATTGATGAGGTTTGATAGTTGATGGGTCAGTTGTCTACTCTTTATTCTTGCTTTAGATAAGCATTTAACATGTTGGTTGCTGATTATTCTGAGTTGACATTGTTCCATATTATTCTACCTCTTTTTGTTTCATTCAACTATTTTACATACCGTACATTCCACATACTGATGTCACTCGACACTGCATCATTTTATGATGCAGATATAGGGATTAGAGATCGTCAATAGGTGAATCGTTGAGGATCTGAGTAGTCAGTTGATTGGTGAGCCTCCTTTACTTAGAAGGATTCATTAACTTTATTTCATCTTGATTATACAGTTAGACTTGATAGCTTATTTTTATTTGAGGTAGCCGTGGGTCTGTTATTGGCACCACTTGATAGTAGTAGAGGCTTCATAGACTAGAGTCGAATGGTGAGTGTTAAGACTTGTTGAGCTAGTTTTTTCTACCAGCCTTTCATTTATTATATTATCTTGAGATTAGTTAGATGTGCCCATTTACTTCTTTAAGTCTTTAGCTGATTGGTAGAGTTAGTTGATTGAATGATTGTGATGAGGCCAAGTGATTCGTTTGGGGCCTAGCAATAGTCACTAGGTTCCGCCATGTCTTAGGTACATTCCCGGGGTGTGACATACTTTGTATCAGAGAAGGAGTTCAAGTGTAATAGGGAGTCTATGAAGCCATATCTATTAGAGTACTTATTATTGGTGTGAAGAGCCCCACATCCATAATTTGGAGGCTATAGGACATTTAGGAATTATTTCACTTCTTTCATATTCTAAATCGTGTTATAGATTTATGCTCTATGAAAGGTTCTCTTTTAACTCGTGCTTTGAGCATTCCAGAGTTGTGATCATGCCTCCCAGGAGAGCTGTCAGAGGTAGAGGATGTCCAGCCAAACAAAATGTTAACCCACCTGAGCCTCAAGGACATGAGGAGCCTGTGGAACCAGTTGTCCCTGCTGAGCACCCCCCCACAAGATGAGGTCTCCAATACTAAACTTTGCCAGACTATTCAAACCTTGGCCCAGGCTTTCACATCACCTACTGCGAGACAAGGAGCGGGTATCCAGGATGCACGTGACACATCAAGAGTCCAAGAATTCTTGAGGATGAATCCTCCTGAGTTCACAAGGTCTACATCCACTGAGGATCCTGAGAACTATGTGGAGGAGCTTTAGAAAGTGTTTCAAGTGATGCATGTGGCTGACACTGACCGGGTTGAACTAACTGCTTACCAACTAAAGGGTGTGGCCAGACTTTGGTTCGACCAATGGAAGAAGGGTAGAGGAGAGAATGCCCCCGTGCTGACTTGGGCCACTTCTTCCCAAGAGAACAAAGAAAGGCTAAGGTAAGAGAGTTCTTAAACTTGAAACAGAGCTCTATGAATGTGCAAGAGTATGATTTCAAGTTTATTCAACTGTCTCGATATGCTCTGGACATGGTTGCTGATATGAGGGGGAGGATAGGAATGTGTGTGGATGTGCTGAACAGAGGGTCGGAGAGATATAAGAGGGGAGTAATGCTTATGAGAGATATGGATATTGGGAGACTGATGACCTTTGTGCAACATGCTAATGAGGAGAGGCAATATGATATAGAGCAGTTCAGAAGTAAGAAAGCTAAAATATCTGGCCATGAAGTTGGAAAGAAGAGAATGGTAATAGGTTTCAGATGGGGCCAATACCATCATCTGCTAGTGTACCAGTACCCAAAGTTAGGAATGATCAGAGGTCCTAGAATGTTAGAGCCCATGGATCTCAGTCACAAGCTAGTATGGCTCAAGGTTCAAGGGGTAAACCACCATGTGGTACATCTGGCAAATTACACATAGGTAAATGTCGCGAGGAGAGTGATGTGTGCTACAAGTGTGGCCAAATGGTTTACTATTAGAGAAAGTTTCTAAAGTGACCTGAATAGGCTCAATCTTCGGCACCAGCCCCACTATCTAAAGGAGACTAGAAAGGTGCTACATCAGGCGCAAGAAGAGCCACAAACCATTTGTATGCCATAGGTAGTCGCCATGATCAGGAGAACTCCCCATATGTTATGATGGGTATGAATTGAGTCTTTTCTGTTGATTGTTATGTTTTGATGGATCCTGGTTCCACATTATCTTTTGTAACTCCTTATGTGGCCAGTAGATTTGATAGAACCCCTGAGAGTCTTTCTTGAACCCTTTGATGTTTCAACTCTAGTGGGTGAGTCTATTCAAGCTGAAAGAGTCTATAGAGCTTGTGTAGTGTCCATCCATCATAGGGATATTTTCATTGATTTAGTTGAATTAGAGATGACTAATTTTGATGTGATCCTACTTATTAATTGGCTTCAAACATGTTATGCCACTATTGATTCTAGAGCCCGAACCGTTAAGTTCCGATTCCCAAATGAACCAGTTCTAGAGTGAAAGGGTGACTCTATTGCACCTAAGGGAAAGTTTATATATCTTAGAGCCAGAAAGCTGATTTCTAAAGGTTGTATCTATCACCTCGTGCGAGTGAAATTTGATGATGTTGAGTCTCGAACTCTTAAGTCAGTCCCGATTATGAATAAGTTTCTTGAAATGTTTCCTATGCATCTTCCTGGTGTCTCTCTTGATAGGGAGATTGACTTTGGGATTTATGTTCTTCCCGATACCCAGCCTATCTGAATTCCACCTTATAGGATGGGCCCCATTGAGTTGAAAGAGTTGAAAGAACAATTGAAAGATTTGTTAGAGAGGGATTCATAAGGCCGAGTGTTTCTTTTTGAGGTGTCCCTCTCCTATTCATGCAAAAGAAAGATGAGTCTCTCAGAATGTATCGACTATAGGCAATTGAATAACGTCATGATAAAGAATAAATATCCTCTCCCAAGGATAGATGATTTGTTCGAATAACTTCATGGTGCCTCTTGTTTCTCAAAGATAGTCCTCCGATTTGGCTAACATCAGTTGAAAGTAAGAGAGTATGATATTCCAAAGACAACCTTTAAGACTAGGATAGCCATTTTAATTTCTTGGTCATGGTTTGGGTTGACAAATGCACCCGCAACCTTCATGTACTTGATGAATAGGGTCTTTAGACAATACCTTGATATGTTTTTGATTGTGGTCATCGACAATATTTGGTGTATTCAAGAGATGAGGAGGAGCATCCAAATCACTTCAGAATTGTCCTCCAAACACTCGAGGACCATGAGTTGTATGCAAAATTCTGGAAATGTGAGTTCAGGCTCAAGTCAGTGGCTTTCCTAGGCCATGTCATTTCCAGTGATAATATTTGTGTACCTGCTCAAAAGATTGAAACAGTTAAGAACTAGCCTAGGCCGACCTATCTGATTGACATAGGAAATTTCTTGGGGTTGGCAGGCTACTACCACCGTTTTGCTGATGAATTTTCTTCCCTATTCGCACCATTGACTAAATTGACTCAGAAAAAGGTCAAGTTTCAGTGGTTCAATGAATGTGAGAAAATTTTCCAAGAGTTGAAGACGACATTGACTACTGCACCAATTTTAACCTTACCCGATGGGATAGAGGACTTTGTAATCTATTGCGATGCTTCGAGAGTTGGATTGGGATGTTTGCTGATGCAGAGAGAGAAAGTGATAGCCTATGCTTCCAGACAACTTAAGGTTCATGAGACGAACTATCTGACCCATGATCTTGAGTTGGCAGCAGTGGTATTTGCACTTAAAATCTGGCGCCACTACTTATATGAAGTAAATGTGGATGTGTTCATTGACCACAAAAGCTTGCAGTATGTCTTCAGTCAGAAAGAGCTCAACCTGCGACAAAGGAGATGGTTGGAGTTGCTTAAGGATTATGACATGAGCATTCTCTACCACCCAGCTTAAGCTAACACTATTGATGTCACTCTTAGCAGGTTTTCAATGAGTAGCACGACCCATGTTGAGGAAGGAAAGGAGTTAGTGAAGGAAGTGCATTGATTGGTCCGATTGTGAGTTCAACTTGAGGAGAATGATGTGGGAGGAGTTAATGTTATCCTTAGTTGCAAAAGCAAAAGGAAAAGCAAGACTAAGATCTTGTCATACTTCAATTGAAGGAGGCTATCCACAAACAAAAAGTGATTGTCTTCTCCAAAGGGTGAGATGGAGTATTGAGGTACTATCATAGGTTGTGCGTCCCAAATGTTGATTGTGTTCGAGAAGGATTATGGTGAAAGATCATAAATCTAGGTATTCCATTCTTCCTGGCTCTACTAAGGTGTACCACGACTTGAGCGAAGTCTATTGGTGCAGTGGGGTGAAGAGGGATATTGTTGACTTCGTTTCAAAGTGCCCGAACTGCCAGTAAGTGAAAATTGAACATCAAAGACCATGTGGATTAGCTCAGAACTTTGAGATTCCTGAATGGAAGTGGGAGATGATCAATATGGACTTTATTACTGGTCTACCGAGGTCTCGAAAGAAACATGATTTAATTTGGGTGATTGTGGATAGGATGACCAAATCGGCTTACTTCGTAGCCGTTAAGACAACTAACACTGTGGCAGAGTATGCCAACTTATACATCCAAGAGCTTTTGAGGTTGCATGCGGTTCCCTTGTCCATCATCTTAGACATATAAGCTCAATTCACCTCAGAATTTTGAGATCTTTCCAAAAAAGATTGGGTACGAAAGTGAATTTGAGTACAACCTTTCATCCGCAGACAGATGGTCAGGCAGAGCGTACAATTCAGACGTTAGAGTATATGTTAAGAGACTATGTTCTTGATTTCAAGGAAAATTGGGATAATCACCTACCATTGATTGAATTCGCATATAACAATATTTAACATACGAGCATTCAAATGGCTCCCTACGAAGCTTTGTATGGGAGCAGATGTTGATCACCAATTGGGTGGTTCAAAGTTGGTGAAACTGAGTTGATTGGGCCTGATCTTGTCCATCAATCAACGGAGAAGGTTAAGTTCATCAAAGAAAGGTTAAAGACTGCGCAAAGTCGCTAGATATCCTACATCAATGTGAGGAGGAGAGACTTGGAATTTGAGGTAAATGATTAGGTATACTTTAAAGTGTCACTAATGAAGGGTGTCATGAGATTTGGGAAGAAGGAGAATTGAGTCCTCGCTAAATTAGACCTTATCAGATTATGAAGAGGATTGGAAAGGTTGCTTATGAGTTAGAGTTGCCTTCCTAGTTAGGCGATATTCATCCATTGTTCCACGTGTCGATGTTGAAGAAATGCTTGGGAGATCCTGCCTTGGTGATCCCTATTGAGAGTATTAGAGTGAAGGATAACTTGTCCTAAGAAGAGATTCCGGTCGAAATCATTGATCGTCAGATTTGTAAGTTGAGAACCAAAGAGATAGCCTCAGTCAATGTCCTCTGGAGAAATCAATTCTTTGAGGAAACCACATGGAAAGCTGAGGAAGAGATGACATGGAAATATCTGCACCTATTCATGCCTAATGATGAGAATTCTAAAGGTAATTTCTTTACCCTTAACTAAACTGATTGTCTATTATTAAGTTTGATTGTCTATTCTTGAGTCCAAATAGAGTTGATTGATGATTGAATAAGTGAATAGTATGATAGATGGATATGAATGTTGAGATGAGTTTTGAGTCTATTCGGGCCTTGATATCCACCTTTACTCATTATTCAAGGACGAATGATACTAAGGGGGAGATGATGTAATACTTGATAAATTACCAAAATACCCCTAGAGTAGAGATGTGTGCATAATACATCTCCCATTCTCCGTTTGCAAATCCGAGACCGGATATGTGATCAACATGAAAAATTGAGTGGAAAAATGGTCTCGGTCGATTTTAAGAGCGACCGAATCAAAAGATAATTTTTTGACTCGAAATACAAAAATAGTATCAATGCGCGACACAGGCACGATGCGCCTTGGTTGCAGACTTGACTTATGTTTTTTAATTTTTTTGATGGAAATTGGAAAACTCATTTGGAAAATATTCGAGAAAAAAATATACTAAGGCGCGACGGGTCCGCTCGTGGACCCTCTTTTCGAAGTTAAAATGTTCCTTTTAAATGGTGTGGGGCATACCGAACAATTCCTAACCCTTCCTAAGCTCAATGCACGATCAAATTAGGCAGTTCTAAGCATAAAAATGGTCTAAAACCCCATTCCTAAGCCATTCTATGTTCCTGAAAGAGATTAGGGCTTGAAAGAAAAGAAGAAAAATGTAAGATTGAAGAAATCAAGAAGGATTCTTGAAGTTGATTGTTGATAGCTTCACCCCAGGTATGTAAGGACAAACTAAAAGCATGAGATTGTTCTCTTATGTGCGCCATAGATGGTCTCAGGAGAGAGTTGAAAGTTAATGAGTCTACATACTTGATTCTTGATGGGTTTTCTTGAAGATTTTATTAATTACATGTATTTTCCTATGTTGATGATCATCATAATCTTATATTTCTTGAACGGAATATTTTTCATGAGATATTGCATAACACTATGTGATAAATTTGAAAGCATGCATGAATAAACTTAGGGATTGAGTGTAGAGCCTTAATTTGAGAATGCCGGTTGTGATTATGACATGAGAATGATGACGAATTGATAGAACTTAATAGTCCAATAAGTCTCCATAAATGAACTCTAATGATTTACCTATTCGATTATTTTCTAATAATTGATCTAAGACTTAAGCTATTGATTGAGATGTTGATTGATGAGATAATAAGAGTCTCTATGAGACTGATTGAATGATGAATGCCTCTATTAAGCTGATTTGAGATGTGTTGACTGAGGTGATTTGATTGGATTGATTGTCTTATAAGCATTGAGTCTTGGGAGAAGTATCGAGCATCGAAAGAATAAGAGTTAATCCAACTAGCACTCGTCAAACTACGTTGCAAAGCGCAGGTGAGGATTAGAACCATCACATTACGGCTCCTTCTTGATAGAGTCCCTGACACAATAGAGGACTTGTTTGATTTGCTGATGGTCCCTAGTGGATTCGATTCGTTCCCTACCTGGCAAGTATGGAACAACTGTTTCAACACGACAACTTGTTGTACAATCACTGGCTCATAAGTGATTATTGTCGGATAAGAGAAACTCCCAAAAAGTTCCTACCTCGAGTACTATGAGTCTAGACAAGATGAGATGTGATGAGATGAGTTGAGATGATTCCTCTGAGATGAGTCTGATTTGATTGATGAGGTTTGATTAGTTGATGGGTCACTTGTCTACTCTTTATTATTCCTTTAAATAGACATCTGACACGTTGATTGCTGTTTATCCGAGTTGATATTGTTCGATTCTACCTATTCCTATTTCATTTAGCTATTTTACATACCGTACATTCCACATATTAATATCACTTGGTGTTACATCATTTTATGATGCAAATACATGGATTAAAGATCATCAATAGGTGAATCGTTGAGGATTTGAGCAATCAGTTGATTGGTGAGCCTCCCTTATTTCGGAGGATTCATTACTTTCATTTTATCTTGCTTATAGAGTTAGACTTGATAGCTTATTTTGATTTGAGGTAGCCATGGGTCTATCATTGGCACCATTTGATAGTAGTAGCGGTTTCATAGACTAGAGTCGAATGTTGAGTGTTAAGACTTATTGAGCTAGTTCTTTCTACTAGCCGTTCGTTTAATATATTATTTTGAGATTAATTAGATGTGCCCATTTTCTTCCTTTGTTTTTTGCTGATTGGTAGATTTTACTGATTGAATGATTGTGATGAGGCCAATTTGTTAGCTTGGGGCCTACCAGTAGTCTCTTGGCATCCGGAACGTCTTGGGTATCCTCCTGGGGCGTGACAAAACCCCTCTATAGACTCAGAGTCCTTGCTGAGGTTTTCCCCACCACATGGGATTCCCTAGACTCAGCACTGAGGTTTGTCCCTCCTCACTGGGATTCGGCTAAACTCAGTCGAACTCTGACCCACATTGACAAAGCTGACACAAGAGTAGCTCTGATACCACCTATAATGACCTGACTTAACATTGTGAAGTATTGTCCGCTCTTAGGCCTCCCATCACGGATTTGTCCGTTTGAACTTACTTTAAAAGGCGCCTCACAGTACATAGATCAGTCCTTTACTTATATACTCAACATCTCTCTCGTGTTTTGCCGATGCGAGATTTCTTATATCAAGATGGGTTGTTACAATTAAGATACTCGGCTTTAAGTACCGACAATGGGATACCTTTAACCTAAACTATTTGAAGTTAACCATTTCATAATTTAATACAAAAAACTTAACCGGTAGGAAGGTTTGAACTTGACTAAGTACTAGAGGGCTCTTGTGAACCTAAACCACTTCCAATACACTTTCCACACATAGAAATGAGCTTTAAAATATAGGGTACAAGTAAGGCATATCTATGTTAAAGCTTATATACTTACAACAGGGTTCTCAGAAATCAAATCTCCCTGATACAGATGAAACTGAGTTTTTCCAGTATACGAATTATCGGATTTGGAGTAGATCTACCAGTGTCAGCTTGTGTAAGAATGTTACTTGTCTTTTATACCCAATTTGGCGATTCAGGCATTTCCAAAGTTGGAACATCAGATATCCAATGTGGATTTTGGTGCTGCGTGAATTGCAACTGCATGCATAAAGTGTAATGGCTTATACTTTCAAATTTATTTTCAACTGGAGTTGTCAGAGATGTTTTCACCTGTTTTCACCTCTAGGATGCTATTGGAAATGCATAATGTTTCCACTGGAGTTGTGAGAGATGTTGGAGCAGTTGAGCAGATTTCATCTCAGCACATGAGCTCAGCACCATACCTTATGTGCTGCTTCTCATGGAACAGGTTGTCCTGAAGAAACCAATAGGCTTGGATATTCTTGTGTTTTAGAACAAAGTCTTCTCTGTTCAAACAGAACTGGAAGTAGTAACCCCTCCCTCATATGGAGATATTCTTTTAAGGGGCTTGGAAAGGCTGGTGGAAAGTCATTGCATACTGAGGCTCATAAATTCATTGGTTCTTATGATAACAATGTAGATAATTTACTAGAAAGTAAAATAAGAAGTCACATGTTTATTGGCTTGCTTGTAGGTGAGATCTAACAGTCGCTATCATGACAGGGACCGGGGTATGACAAATATTTTTTTCAACTCTGGATGCATTAGTACTACTTTTCTGTCAACATGAATTATCAAATTTTGATGTATAATTTGGTGAACTTATTTTTGTGTGTAATTCCATATATCTTTGGCAAGAAACAACAATGAAAAGAAAAGAAAAAGAGGAACGTAAGAAGTTGCTGCAGAATCAAAAATCAAATCTAGAGAATGATGAGAAAAAGGAAAAGAATCAGCATGACTCTATTGAAAAGAGGATACTTGACAAAGAAAAGAAAAATGTGATCAGTGGTAATTAATAAGAAGCTTTACATCTTAACATAAATATATTGTTCAATTTATTACCGGACACCTACTTAACATAAATATATCATATTATTTAAATAATTTACTAAACTTTATCTAGAGCTGGAAATTCCTAAGCCTGGTGCAACTATATATGATTTTTCTTTTATCAATACTAAGTTGGTGTATCTTCTGGACTTAAGAGCATTTAAGAATCACCTGATGAAGTAAGTGTGTTTTTCTCCATTGCATACACTTTGCATTCAATGTCAACTTAAGCTTCTATCTTGAGAATCAACATGTCTGTAGCCTGCAAAAGATGATGCCGGGACTTCTCCTCAACAGAATGATGTTGTGTAAAACCATCACAAGCAAAACAACAAAATGTATTAAAATAAAACTTAAGTTTTATCTATCCCATGTTGTGCTTGTAGAGATTTATTAGCATGTTGTTTTTGTAGATTGCCGAAGAAGATGTTGGGACTTCTGATCAGTAGTATGATATTCCACAAGCAAAATGACAGAAGGTACATTACTTATCCTTGTCACTAGAACTTCCCCCCACTAGCTTATCTCTCTTACCCTCAAGGGGAATGATTTCCAGATAGAACTGCATAATTAAATAGTTGCTAGTGCATATACACGTTGACTATGGCCAAGAAAAAAAATATAATACAATAAATAGGAACCTAGGTAATAACAAGGTATAATTCATAAATATATTCTTTAACTTTGCCTCAAATACTTTTTATGCCCTCTAACATTGGTGTAGAAACTTAAATTTATATAAAGAGTAAAATACATACATGCATCCTACATGGAGTACCATGCATAGGACACCATACATAGGACACACACGTAGGATACCATGTACGTGGGATGTAAATTTCCATGTAAGATGCCACATACGATGCATGTGTCTACCTTTTCAACTCTATAAAAGTTTAAGTGCCTACTTGTGCACACCCAAAATTGGTGGTCCCCTGATAATTTTTTTATTTGTTTTGTAGATTGAGTGATTTCTCTTCGTAGGAGGGCTTATTCTATTTTCATACATGTGCTTGAGTATCAGCTGGATTGATGATATGTTACTGATGATGTTCACGCGCCAATAAGAAAGCGGTCGCTTTCAGCAATTAACCTAACCAGAGGTTAGGTTCAAATCCATAGAGAATACAGGGCTTGACTATAGAGATCCACTACCAATCATTTCAAGCATCAATTACTAAAATCTCTAGATGGAGAGGGAGGGGGGGGGTTTATGTGATTTAAGAATTAAAAAAAATGAATACGATACTAACTATGTGGGAAGACACTCAAATTTAGGGACAACTTGAGAATTGTGTTCACCATGAGTCGTTGACTCAATTTCCCTAGACAACATAACTCTAATTGGAAATCTGCATGCAGGATGGTAACTTAGGTTCTTCTAGCCCTCTTGTGAAGGTGAAGGTCAAATTTCACCATGGCGTGTGGTCGGCAACCATTGTGTGCCAACTAACTGTTACCCGTTGTCCCAGTCAACCTCCCCTTGGTCAGGTTTAGTTGATTAGATGCGAATACATCAATCAAATCTTGTCATTCACTTTCCTTTTCCTATTTGTCACTACCTTGGTGGGGATCATGATAATAGGCAGGGTTTGGTGTTGGCTACCACCAAACATCAATCGAAATGAAGGAAAGTAAAAAATACATTCAAAACCCTAATCAAAGAAATGTAGAGAGTCTATGTGATTTCAAGTCAACTATTCATGGTTCCTACAGCCCCATGTTGTGGGTGCATAGCTACTCATGGCTAAGGCTAAATCAACAAAAATACAAATAGAAGACATTATGGAGAGTTTACCTTAAACAATGAAGAACAAGAACACCTCAAGTTGCAAACCACTAGCTTGGATTAATGGATAATGAGTACAATGTGTGTTTTGCAATCCCAAAAAGTGGGTCGCCAAATGGAGATATGTTATTTGCTTACTCTAACCCCCTAGCATATGGATCTAATAACCAGACAGAAATGGGTGCAACTTTGTTTGAGCTTGCTTGGTGCAGTGAGTTAGGGTACAACAAGGTTATTCTCAAAGTTGATTATGAAATGATGCATAGATGGATTACAAATCAGGTTAATCCACCTTGGCATATCACTCAGATTCTCCCTAGAATTTATAATCATATTGCTCAGTTGCAAGATTTCAGATGCAAACACATTTTCAGGGCGACAAATTTTGTTGCTGATTCCATGGCAAAGTTCAGTCACTGCATCACTACTCCACAAGTGTTGTTTTGATGTCCAGACCATTCCCAAAAATGCTAAAGCTTATTATCATCTTGAAAAGTTTAACATGGTGGCTTTCATAAGAAAGAAGTTGAAGAGCATAAAAAAACCACCTTAAGCAACTTATTTCTTAGTTCTGGTTGAAGATTTCTCTTGGGGCTATGCTTTTTATGCTCTTGTTTATTGTTAGTCTTTTGTCATTTATTCTCCTCTTTATTTTTGTAAGCAGAGAGTCTCCCTTATATATCTACTTTCTTAGAATTATTTTTTGGAGAGGAGTCCTCTCTTTAGTTGATCCCGAGTTATTTCTTCTAGTTTATGGGGACAAAGTAGCCGACCTTAGTAGGTTGGCCGGTTTGTGCACAACCATAGGATTGGAGGTAAGGTTTATGTCCACCTCCATTTTATGTCTTGATGTTTCATTTAGGTTAAGGCTAGGGGGTGTGTGGCTCAACACCTGACTGTCCAAAGGGGTGGGACCCTTTGGCGTAGCTCTGTTCCCCATAAAAAAAATTAAAAGTGAGAATCTATACTAAACCCTACAAAACCCTTAGAATATTCAAGAGAGAATATTTAAAGTGTTCCCTACAATATTCAATGTCTTAGCTCTCCTTCTAAAATGCTAACATTAAGTATTTCTACTATTTACAATTTAACCCTAAAAATTAAATAGAAAAGATAGCTGGCAGTAGGTACGTTGCACATGTACAACTCGTATGGTGACCTATTAGTCGTAATCGGGGTTTCGTGGTAGGCACTTTGTATTTTGGACTTGACTGTTATGACCAATTGGTACGAGTTGTTGCTTGGGCTATGACTCGTATGCTCCTCTTGTAGTCTAGGCCTTCAGTTCTTGGTTCAAACTCTTAGCTCTCTGTTTCTTGCTACGAACCCACCTGCACGAGTCATAGTGAGACCTACAACTCGTAAAGTGGCCTCGTAGGGATGACCTCCACTTTGCAGATTTCTAGTTTTTGCTCATTGTTTCTTGCCCTCAGATCACCCTATGACTCGTAGCTCAGGCTATGACTCGTAGGAAGGCTTGTATGTCCTGCATTTCAGCAAAATCTGCAATTTTCTCCCAAAATCGTGCCAACCTATCTTTTCTGCAATAGCAATATAAAAGCACATAAAAATCATAAAAAGTCACATTAAGAACTTGCAAAATTCCTTGGTTTAGGCACCAAATGTGCTGTATTTTGGCAGCACATTAACACCCTCAGCTTAGAATTGTTGCTTGCCCTCAAGCGACGACTCAATCTAAGCAGATAATGAGAAACACATAGTAGTTACTCCAATGGCATATACATCATTTAACTTTAATTCAGGTACCCAAATTTCATTTTTAGAACCTGATTGCAAAGCTACTAAGCAAACCAAAACACAAAGATGTATCCGGCAATCCAACTATGACAAGCAAAGGGGTATCAACAATCCACAATCACTGAATAAGTCATATGCCAATCATGAGGTGCAAATGCCCTGACAGAAAAGAAGCCCCTCTTTCTCACTCAATAAGCATTTAACATTTAGGGACTGTGCAAGTATTTTAACTCTCACAAATGATATTCATGCAAAATGACTAACACCATAGGCTTGCTTCTATACTTAATTTCCATATTGATGACAAAGTGGATTTGGATCACTTTAGGACTTAGTGGTTTGTAACATAGGCTCATGGATCTTTGGTATGACATTTTAGGCAAATAGTGACTAAAAGATATCCTTGAACCATGTTTATCAAAACTCTTAACTCCCTAACTCAACCATTTTCGCTAAATCTGCCCTTATTCTCCTTTTTCAAGCTTTTCCCAGGTGCTTTCTTTCTCTTTTTCAGTTGTGCCTTATTCTAAACTCATTTTTTCTATTCTCTTCAATCCAAGGCCACTTTGCTTTTCTTTTTCTCACCCCGCACATGATTTCTTCATTTCTTTCTTTCTTTCCCAACTAACCACCTCATTTTCATTACTTTACCACAATAAAGGCCACCCTCAACTTAGGCTTTTACCCTGAGGTGATGTACATAATGTCTATTCCCCAAACCATGGCCACTATTTGTAGCCACCCTCAACTTAGGCTTTTAGCCTCAATCAAGGTTCACATGTCAAGGATAGACCACGACCAAGATCAAGGTACTTCATAAAACAAGGCTAGACTAGCTAGGTATCAAGAAAGAATAGGTACATGAAAAGCTCAAACAATTAGAACAAAGGATCAACTATTACATTTTGTAGGTAATTTAGGCAAAAGTGGATTTAACTAAAAGAACAATAGCCTAAGATCTTTTCCCAATCAACAACATCACCAATCCAATCTTAGAGTAATAAGGCAAGTTCTGAGTCCATAAATAATATATGAATATGGAAAAATAAGCTCACAAACACATGACATTGCAAACACAATCAAGTATAAACTCATAGGTCATGCTTCAAGCATCAACTAGCCTTCTCTTTATCAGAACAAACATTACCAAATAATCATGTGCATGATTGCATTAATAACCACCAATCTCAAAAATTTTAAGGGTACCGAATTTACAACATTCAAAAAGCATTTAAAGACTATATATATATGCCAAAAGATAATGACTACTATATATATACAAATTATCTATATTACCTAAACATAAACATTCCAGTTCAATAGATATTAAAAACATCCACAAGGAAAAAGAAACACGGCTAGAAAACCTTGGGATAAAAAATAGGGGAAGTTATGGACTTGACGTTACTCATAATTCACCCTAATCTATATCTTCCCGCACCCCACCAAAAGAGAATACTTTGTCCTCAAAGTAAAGGCAAAACTTAAAAACAAAGATCCAAAACATCTATGTACTAAAAACTAACATTTCAAAACCAAACATCCAAACATAATTAAAAACAACATTCCAAACAAAACAATTTAAAAAAATCCAAAAAGCAACATAAGAAAGATATTGTCTATCAAAAAGAACAAAGTATCCATAAAGAGAAAGTAAGGCCTGGGGTCAAAATATCAAACATAATGGTGCTCAAGCACCGACATTCATCTGGTCATCGGGGTCCTGGGAAACGGTCTCCTCCTCTGTAATCTAGGCTGCAGCTGCATGTGAACTACGACTCCTAATATACCAAATCAGTTGGACTTTAAAAATTCTACAGATCGAGTCTATGAAACTCTGATTATGAGTCGTAAGGCTACCTACAACTCGTAGGTCATGATATCGTAGCAGACTTCAACCCTTAGAAAAATCATAATTCATACCTTGGCACTATGAACCCCACTTACGACTCGTAGGGGACCCTACAAATCGTAAGGTTGGCTCGTAGTGTGTGTTCCAATTTCAATCAAACACTATTTCTCTCTACGAGTCATAGTGTGAACTACGACTCGTAGGTCTGCTCGTAGAGGATGCTTTATATGTAATTTTCTTCAACTTTTCAGCTCTTGACCTATGCCTACAAACCAAACTTCAAAATATACCAATGTCCAGAACAATAAAATTGATTCAGTTCTCACACATCAAAACAAGCACCAAACTACTACCTAACAATTCAAATAAATGACATAAGCTTAAAACAATCCAAAAACATAAAAGATACTTGGGTTGCCTCCCAAGAAGCGTCTTGTTTAACGTCGCAGCTCAACCTTTTCATCATCCACCATCAAAAATCTTCAATGGCCCGAAATTCACTCTTCAACTTATCTGGATGTTTCACGGATCGGCGGATGTCAAACACCACTTCTGCATCATTGTCCCTGCACTGAAGTTGACCCTAATCCATATCCACCAAGGATCTCCCAGTGGCCAGAAATGGTCTTCCTAATATAATGGGCACCTTAAAGTCAACCTCACAGTCAAGGATCGCGAAGTCCATGGGAAAAATGAATTTATCAACCTTTACAAGCACATCAAAAAGTATCCCTTTTGGCTTCTTTATGGTTTGATCTGCCATGAGCAAGTGCATTCTTGTCGGAGTAGGAGTACCAAGGCCAAGATTTTGAACACAACAAGAGGCATTAGGTTGATACTTGCTCCTAAGTAACACAATGCTCTTGCGAATTCCACATCACCAATGGTCCAAGGAATAGTGAATGCACCGGGATCCTCTTGCTCTTGGGCAAGGCATTTGGTCATAATGGCACTACATTGTTGGAGCTCTTGCGAAAGCTCTTGGCTCAGTGTGCACTTGTTGGTCACCAAAATCCTTCATGTACTTGTCATACCCGAGCATTTTTTTCCAAAGCTTCTAGAAGGGGAATATTGATGGATAGTTGCTTCAACATTGAGAGGAAGTGTTTGAATTTGCCAGCCTTCTCCTTTTTCTTAAGCCTTTGAGGGAAGGGAGGAGGAGGTTTTGGAATCATCTTAACTTTTTCTTGCTTTCACACATCTTCTGTTTGCATCCCAACGCTCTCCAAACCTTCTCCCCTAACCATAACTTCACCACCAATACCCTTCTCACAAGCTTTATCCTCAACCAATGGCATAGGGGGATTGACAGTGCTTTTGCCACTCTGAGTCATGACTACCATGCAATGCCATTATTCTTGGGATTTTGGACCGTATTGCTTGGTAAGGTTCCCTTTTGTCGTTGGCTCAATTGCGAAGAAACTTGTCCAAATTGTTGTTCTAGCTACTTAATTGCCACAGAGTGAGACTCTATCTTTTGGTTTATACTTGAAATGTCTGATTTCAGTCGTTTCAAGGTCTCATCTTGATTGTTAAATCTCTTCAACAACTTGTCAAACATCTCTTCAAGCCTCAAAGTACTTGGCACGATATCACGGTTATGAGGCGGCACATACAAAACATTCCTATAGCCATCTCTTCTGCCCCACTCGACATCCGATACTCTCTCTCTCTTTCATAGTAATCACCTCAGCTGTCTCTATTAGTACCATCACAATTATAGTTCCGACCTTGATTCCTGGAACCTTGCCTCCAATAGTCTGAGTTGGACCCTTGGGGGTTATTTTGGAAACCTGCCGCTTGGTTACTGATAAAGCAAGCATCTTCATCAAAGAATGGATCTTCATTCATAGGAGCCTTAGGAGTTTGGTGCGCTACCGCTTGAACAGTTTCTTGATTTTGCTTTAACACCAAGTCCATAATGGTGTGAAGTTGAACAAGTTGTTCCATGATCTTTTCATTGACCTTTGCTTGCTTATTGTTTGTATTGACGGTACAAGAGGTCTTCATTGCACCTCGCTCTCTTTTACCCTATGCTCTATAAGTTTTAACCACTTGCTCCATCCTGGCAGCTATCAATGCAAAGGGTTGGTCAAGAAACATGCCTCCCATGATTGTAACAGGACAAGATTGACTATTCTCATCAAGCGCCCGATAGAAAATCTCAACTAAGGCATCGTCAACAATCTTATGATCAGGGACCATCCTCAAGCATTTAGTGAATCTCGCCTAAGTGGTGTTAGTAGAATCTCCGGGCAATTCTCAAAATTGTTTATTTAGTCTTTGAGTTTAAACTTCTTTGATCTTGGGAAATATCTCTCTAAAAATATCCTCTGAAGCTCTGCCTGGCTTGTTATTATACCTGGAGGAAGCTCGGACAACCAAACATCTGCATTACCAGTTAGTGACAATGGGAACGCTCGCAAACCAACTGTATCAAGAGAAAGATTTTGCGTTCCCATGACACTCTTGTAGATGAAGACGACATTATGGAGATGATGGTGGGGATCCTTCTAAGGTAGCCCTGTGAATAAACCATGATTCTGGAGCATTTGAAGTAATCCACTCGATACGGAGAACTTAGCGTCTGCCGGTAAGGAGGCAGCAGTATAGCACCCATAACGTCCATGGCCATAGGGTTCAAGTGATATTGATTCCAACCATAAGCTTTTTCGTTGAAGTCCCTCAGTTGTGGCCTACCATCCCTTAGTGGTGGGTTCTTTTCTCTTCCAATATCATTATTCATATTCATTTCTTCCTCAACCACGGTATTCTCATTCACCTTAGCCATTCTCTTGAAGAATCGGTGGATCTCCAAATTGATCGGAGCTAAGGGATTGCCTTGGTTCATTGTGTTGGGCATACAATTTAGTACACCCTGCAAATAAAACCAAACCACAAAAATAAGAATCAAAGTAAACTACAGAGAGTCTAGAAATTAATACTTGAATTAACTAATAGTGAAATCAAGTCAAGAACCTTGCCGTATTCCCTGACAACGGCGCGATAATTTTTGATAATTTTCACGCTCCAATAAGAAAGCGGTCACTGCCAGCAATTAACCTTACCAGAGATTAGGGTTGATCACAGGGAATACAAGGCTTGACTATAAAGATCCACTACCAATCATTTCAAGCATCGATTACTAAAAAATCTCTAGATGGGGGGAGGGAGGTTATATGATTTAAGAACAAAAATAAAAATAAAAATGAATACTATACTAACTATGTGGGAAGACACTCAAATTTTGGGACAACTTGGGAGTTGTGTTCCTATGATTTGTTGACTCGATTACCTTACACAACCTAACTCTAATTGGGAAATCGCAGCAGGACGATAACTTAGGTTCTTCTAGCCCTCTTATGAAGGTGAAGGTCTTCACCCTGGCGTGTGGTCAACAACCATGGTGTGCCAACTAACCATTACCCATTGTCCCAGTCAATCTCCCCATGGTCAGATTTGCTTGATTAGATGAGAACATATCAATTGAATCTTGTCATTCACTTCCTTTTTCCTATTCATCACTACCTTGGTTGGGATCGTAATAGTAGGTGGGTTTTGGTGTTGGCCACCACCAACATTAATCGAAATGAAGAAAAATAATTAATATATGCAAAACCCTAATCAATGAAATGCAGAGAGTCTAGGTTATTTAAAGTCAGCTACTTACGATTCCCACAACCCCAAGTTATGGGAGATTAGCTATTCATGGCTAAGGCTAAATCAACAACAATTCAAATATAAGACATAGTTGAGAGTTTACCCAAAACAATGAAGAACAAGAACACCTCAAGTTGCAAACCACAAGCTTGGATTAATGGATAATGAGTACAATGTATGTTTTGCAATCCCCAAAAGTGGGTCTTCAAATTAAAAGTGAGAATCTACACTAGACCCTAGAAAAACCCTTAGAATATTCAAGAGAGAATATTCAAAGTGTTCCCTACAATATTTAATGTCTTAGCTCTACTTCTAAAACCCTAACATTAAGTATTTATACTATTTATAATTTAACCATAAAAATTAAATAGAAAAGACATTTGGCAGCAGGTACGTTGCACAGGTACGACCCGTAGAGTGACCTACGAGTCATAATCCGGGTTTCATGGTAGGCACTTTGCATTTTGGACATGACTCTTATGACCCATTAGTACGAGTCATTGCTTAGGCTACTACTCATATGCTCTTCTCATAGTCGGCCTTTAGTTCTTGGTCCAAACTCTTAGCTCTATGTTTTCTTGCTACGAACCTACCTACACGAGTCGTAGTGAGACCAACCACTCGTAGAGTGGTCTCGTAGGGCTGACCTCCACTTAGAAGATTTTTGATTTTTGCTCACTGTTTCTTTCTAGGAGATCTCCCTACAACTCATAGCTCAGGCTACGACTCGTAAGAAGTCTCATATGTCCTGCACTTCAACACAATCTCCAAGTTTCTCTCAAAATCATGCCAACCTATCTTTTCTGCAATAACAACATAAAAACACATAAAAATCATAAAAAATCGCATTAAGAACTCGCAAAATCCCTTGTTTTAGGCGCCAAATGTGCTGTATTTTGACAACACATCAATTACCAAATATAGTTCATTAGACTGCTTCATTTTAGTTTCTTTAGCTTTGAGAACTTTGTTGTTATTTTCTTGTCTATTTTGTGACAATCCTGTACTAGATCTTATGCTTATTATTGTTATCTCTTCTTAGTTGCATGTTACATATATTGCATGCCTTTGTGATTATAAACATTGCATAAGCAGTTCTTTGCTGTGAAAAAAAAAAATTACAAATTTATGCTTCTTTGAAGATGCAAAAGTAGATAATTAACTTTTTCAAGATAATATTCTTATAAAAGAATTATGTTTACCAAATTGTTCCTTGCTAATATTTACCCATCTTCTCCTTTTTATTTTTTGTTTCTATTGTGTGTTCTCCTTCTAATTGAAAAGATTCTCAGTTTTAAGGTTGGTCAAATGAAATGTCTTTACCAAATATTTTATGTACTTTTTGAGAAGCTATCACAAAAGATTTCCTTGAGAGGACCAGTTAACTATAATGCGAAATATAGATACATTACCATTAAAAATCTACTCAGACTTGTTCCTTACTGTATCTATTTTCTACTCTTTGATTTCCATTCTCAAGGAAATCTTGATGAACCTTGACTCCTCACGCATTTCACAAATTCTCCTATACTAGAAGCCCTCTCAAAATGCTGAAGTTTTACACAATCTTCATTTCAGTAAAAGTTCACCCTTGAAATTCTTGTGGGAAAAATAATTTAGTATCTCAAAAGGAATATTTATTCAAGTGTATGAATTATTCATATGATTGTTTAAGTTCTTTTTATTATAATATTTAATATATCAATTGTTCTAATATATTTTTAAGGATTATTAAATGTCCTTAATAGTCTTATTTGACTTTTTTCCCCTACAATAATGTATATAACAGTAACTTTTCTAATTGAATTAGATTTGTTACTTGGACTTTATTCCTCTTAATTAATCACTAATCATTAACCTTTTATTATATTCTTGTCACGACACAAGCCTAGAGCTTAGACGTGACACGGAGGAAGTCCAAAGACCATCCAAGTCTTGACATATCATATGTACATCCTTGATGGTGGAAGTAAAATAAGAAACAACCACAAGAGATTTGATTAAATAGGGAAGAGGGACTAAGGGAATTCTTTGATTAGAATTAAAACATAAAGAGTCAAGCTCATATCATAAATACATCATAATATAAAACAAACACCTCTAACTTGAAATGGAGTGGGGGCCAATACACTTTCCAGGCTAACCCTCTTAATATCAAATGTTCAACATAAAAAAGTCTTAGAAATAGCAAGATAAAATAGATAGTCCTCGAACTTGAGGACTCACCAAAGCTTATCTTCGAAGAATCTCACTAGCCACGTGTAGGATGATCAACAGGAGCTCTTGTCCTACATAGTGACATCATGTAGGCATAAAGTATGAATTAGTATGTTTGAATGTACTAAGTATGCAGGATGGAATGCAACACGACATAAACCAATATAGTCAAAATGCATAATCATAAGAAATAGGTAGATACAAACTCAATATGGCATGTATGATCAATACCTGAAGTAGAACATGCTTGCAAAATATTCAACTTGCATGGAACATAATGAATGTATGGGAGGTGACCTTAACCAACATAGACCAAGTATCTACAACTTGGAATCAATGCATGATACCCCCTTGGTAAGATGAACAGGCATGACACCCCCTGGCTAAGTGTGGTCTACTTAACAAGGTAAAGCAAAATGGTATCATGATATCATGACTAGATTGATCCACTAGTATAGCAAGGGTATAATATATCATCCTATGGTAGCACATAGTTTAGAGACAAAAGACTTTATATAAGGACCCCTTGATTCGAGCCCCCGTCTTAAGCCTCAACCGGTGCTAAAATGACTCCCACAGAATACATGAAAATAATCATAACTTTTATAACTTGTAAGATACATGAAAACATGAAATGAGTAGCTCTGGAAACATGCTTGACCTCTAAATGTTAGACCAACTTGAACATGAGAGTAAACAGTCATACACGCACCCTTGTTTTATCATGAATGGCTCACAAGAGGTAAAATCTTGAAATAGGGCTTGACTTGATACTTGTAAAATCATAGATAATATCATGAATTCATAACATACTTCATATACCACAAGCAACATGAAGTCACTTGACTTGTAAAACACGTAAATAACTTGAAAATGCTTGACTTGACATTTTATCACAACACTTGGTAGGTGCATATGAGTACATATTCAAATCATGCAAAATGCAAGAGTATGGATTATGAAATAGTGAAATTAATGCATTTTAAAGTCATGTAAATCAGCCCACTAATATCATGGTAAAACCCCATCGTGGGCGAAACGACCCCAAAAAGTACCCGAAATGTGCCTCGAAAGTGCTAGGAATTGTAATTTCTATATATCTCAAAATCCGTGCGCGATATCAAAAATATGACTTCATATTCTAGTTTAGGGGTCAAATTGAGTGGGAAATGGTTCTAACTCTGATTTTAAAGCAAATGAATTGCAATTTCATTTTTCCAAAAATTGCTTTCTAGAGAGCTTTTTGCGTCTCTGGCACGACGCGCCAAGGGCGTGCCACAGTATAAAAATGTTGCCAGTTTTCACTTTGGTCCAAGGCTTTTGGGTCTTGGGCCTAAGCCTTCCTTTGCGTGAAAATACCTATACTTAGTCCTATTCCACCCTCATATCATTCAATACATTTCCCAATACTCACTCAAACACTTAGACAAATATTTAACTCCAAATTTCAAGTCCAAAAGCTTATCCAGATCTTAAGGTTGTCATACAAGCTTCAAGTCTCCATTTCCAATCTTCATAAAGATTTTCCAAAGTCATGGTATGTTGGTTTTAACCATTGGGTCTTTTCACCCATAGCACCCAAGCTTCCATTTCATCTAATTACATGCTTTTTAGTTGATTTTACACATGTTTCTATCAATATAAATTTGACTATGAACTATGTTGGGGTTTTGTAAAAGTGTGACTATTTTAGCATGTTTTGAGCTATGGATCATGGATCTAACTTGAGATTTGATGAAGGATTTTGATGTATATTATATAATGGTTTTACCTAGTATTGGTGGGATGATTTAGCCCTACATTTCTTGCATGATTTCACTCTTTAATTACACGATTTTACACTAGCATTGCACTCCTAGCAAGTGTCTGATAAAATGTCTGGATTATGATTCTTGAGTTTTTGAAGGCCTAATACTTGGCATGTGAGATATATGAGCTTATGATGATGAAAGTAGGTAGTATATATGTTAATTTCATGATGAACTTCCATAGTGTTGTGGGTTGGTACCTTGGTTGCCTAGTACAAGGGGTAGTAGGCCCATATAACCATATCGAGGGGTTGTTACCTTAGTTTCCTAGTATGGGGGGAGCGGGGGTAGTAGGCCTGTATAACCATATTTAGGGGTTGGTACCTCATTAACCATCATATTGAGGGGTTTGTACCTTATTCGCCTCTCTAAGGGGGTGGTAGGCCTTGGATATTCTATGTTGATGGTCACTTGCTACACATGTATTTCATTCTACATAAGCATGATTTACTTCAAGCATCCTTCATACATGCCATATTGTTACTATGCTACCTATTACCTATGATGTTGCATTTTTCCAGTGTTGCCTATTTGTCATTGCATTGCATCTTACATACTTAGTACATTTAAATGTACTAACGTATACTCTATGTCTACATGTTGTTACCATTTAGGGATCGAAACCTCGCTTGATCATCGTCCTCCTCCACATGCCTAGTACAATTATCTCTCAAACTAGTTGGTGAGTCCTCCATTCTGGAGATAATGTTAATGACCTCATACTATGTACTAAAACTATTTTCTCTTATGTTTGTATTGACGATGAGGGGAGCCCAGT
>JAPFFP010000098.1:5419775-5432960 GCA_026153255.1 Solanum medicagineum
TGGTCTCTATTTCTTGCTACAATACACCCTAGAACTCATAGCTTAGGCTACGACTCGTAAGTGAGGTCGTATGTCCTATAATTCCACAAAATCTGCAACTTTTCTTCAAAATCATGTCAACCTAACTTTTCTTCAAGAACAACACCAAAGAACGTAATAACCATAAAAAGTCGCATTAATAACTCATAAAATCCCTTGTTTTAGGCATCAAATGTGATGTATTTTGACAACACATCAGTCTACAAGGTATTGGCTATCACGGGTGTAAGGTCGGAAGATAAGGCTGAGTGGGCAGCCTACCAACTCAAAGGGGTGGCAATAATATGGTACAATCGATGGAAGGAGGAAAAAGGAGTCAACAATGTGGTTCTATGGGAAGATTTCAAGGCGGTCTTTCTTAATCGATTTTTTTCTCTTGAGCTTAGGGAAGCCAAATTGGTGGAATTTATGAATTTGAGACATGGGTCTTTGAGTGTGAGGGAGTATGCCGTCAAGTTCACCCATCTTTCAAAGCTTGCTCCTCATTTTGTGGCTAACTCAAGATCTAGAATGAAAAAAATTGTGATGGGTGTTTCCAACTTGGATAGTAAGGAGTGCCTGTCTACTATGTTGATTAGTGCATGGACTTGTCATGTTTGTTGACCTATGCCGAACAAATGGAAGAGGAGAAATTAAGGAAGATAAGGGATCATGAGGCCAAGGGGGCCCGTTTTGAAAGTAAGTTCCGAAAGAGTGGCCAATTTCATTGAGGCCAAAGATCTTCTCATAAATTTTAAAAGAGGGTGGCCAATGACTTTCCAAGGGCCCAAGGTGTTAGGGGTGTAGCTCCTATTGATGTGTGACTGAAGTGTGGTAAGGGTCATGGTGGCCCATGCTTGAGGAATACTCGTGCTTGTTGTGATTTTGGGGAGATGGTGCATACGGCAATATATTGCCCTTGAAATCGCAACAAAGGTAAGGAGGTTCGTCCACAAGGTGCTAATACGGTTCCTTTGGGGAGAGGTGGCCAACAAGATAGTGCCCCAAGGCACAATCAGTTTTATTCTTTGCATGGGAGGCAAAGGATTGATGAGGTCCCCAATGTTGTTACCAGTATGTTGAAAATCTTTGACTTTGATGTGTATGCATTGATTGATTCAGGTGCCACTCTTTCTTTTGTTACCCCCTTTGTTACCAAAAAGTTTGATCTTGCGCCCGAATTATTGCATGAGTAATATGAGTGTCTACTCCCATTGGTGTATCTATTGTTTTTACAAAAGTCTACAGAAGTTTTCCTATTTGCATCTTGCATAAAATGTTGTCTTGTGATCTTGTTGAGTTGGACATAGTTGATTTTGATGTCATTCTTGGGATGGATTGGTTGCATGCATACTATGCTTTTATTGATTGTAGAACTTGTAGGGTCAAATTCCAATTCCCAAATGAACCCGTCCTTGAGTGAGAGAGTCATGATGTGGTGGTCAAGGGTAGGTTTATCTCTTGCATTGAGGCCCGTAAGTTGATCTCTAAGGAGTGTCTTTACCATCTTATGAGGGTTGGGAATGTGGAGTCCAAAGTCTTTCCCATAGAGTCGGTTTAGGTTATTAATGAGTTCCTTGATGTCTTTCCAAATGACCTTCCCAGTATTCCTCCTAAAAGGGAAATAGATTTTGGTATAGATCTCCTTCTCAATACTCAACCTATTTCTATTCCCCCTTACCGCATACCCCGGCGAAGTTGAAGGAGTTGAAGGAACAATTGAGGGACTTATTGGAGAAGGGATTTATTAGGCCTAGCCAATCACCTTGGGGTGCACTAGTGTTCTTTGTGAAAAAGAAAGATGGGTCCCTTCGGATATGCATTGACTACCGATAACTTAATAGGGTCATCATCAAGAATAGGTATCCTTTTCCAAGGATTGATGATTTGTTTGACCAATTGCAAGGGGCTAGCCATTTCTCTAAGATTGATCTTCGATCCAGGAATCATCAAATGAAGGTGAGGGAGTGTGATATTCCCAAGACGGCCTTCCAGACTAGTTATGGGCATTTTGAATTTGTTGTGATGTCTTTGGGTTGACCAATGCACTGGCCATCTTCATGGACCTTATGAATAGGGTCTTCAAACCCTACCTTGATTCATTTGTTGTGGCATTCATTGATGATATTTTGATCTATTCTTGAGGCGAGAGGGAACATAGGGCTCATTTAAGGGAATGTTGCAAAGATTGAGGAACGTTTCCTTCTTAGGACATGTGGTGTTGAGGGATGGCATTATGATGGATCCTAAGAAGACCGATGTGATTAAAAATTGGCCTAGACAATTGACCCCAGGGGACATTAGGAGTTTCTTGGGCTTAGCGGGGTATTATCGGAGATTTGTGAATGGGTTCTCTTCTATTGCTTCTCATATGACAGAGTTGACTCAAAAAAGGCCAAGTTTCTGTGGACCGATGAGTGTGAGAGGAGCTTCCAGACCTTGAAAGATAAGCTAGTGTCTGCTTCTATATTGTCACTACCGGATGGGCTAGAGGGATTTGTTGTGCATTGTGATGCTTCTAGAGTTGGGTTGGGTTGTGTTATAATGCAAAATGATTCTAGGCAACTCAAGGTACATGGAAAGAACTACCTACCCATGATCTTGAACTAGCCACAATAGTATTTGCATTAAAGATTTGGCATCATTACTTGTATAGGGTGCATGTTGATGTGTTCACCGATCATACGAGCCTCCAATATATCTTCACTCAAAAAGATCTTAACTTGAGGCAAAGGAGATGGTTAGAACTTCTTAAGGACTATGATATAAGTGTGCATTATCATCTGGGTAAGGCTAATGTGGTGGCGGATGCTTTGAGTAGGATGTTTATGGGTAGCCTAGCTCATGTTGATGGTGGTGATAGGGAGGTGTCTAGGGAGGTCCATCGTTTGGCTAAATTAGGAGTTAGGTTGGGGGAAATGGATAATGGTGGTGTTGTTTTTTTTGATGATTCTAAATCCTCATTGATTAAGGAGGTGAAAGCTAAACAAGATCTTGACCCCTCTTTGTTAGAATTGAAGGCATTGGTGAAAGAGGGAAAAGTGGAGGTTTTCAACCAAGGGGGAGATGGTGCTCGTAGATACCAAGGTAGGTTGTGTGTGCCTTTTGTTGATGGCTTTACGTAAAAGATCATTGATGAGGCCCATAATTCATCTTTTCTATTCACCCTAGTTTTGCTAAAATGTATAGAGATTTGAGGGAGGTGTAATGGTAGGGAGGCATGAAGAGGGACATTGCCAAATTCGTTTCTGGTTGTCATAGTTGTCAACAAGTCAAAGACGAACATCAAGGTTAGGTGGCCTAACCCAAGACATAGAGATTCCTACTTGGAAGTGGGAGGTGATTAATATGGATTTTGTGGTTGGGTTGCCTAAGACTAGAAAAGGTTTTGATTCTATTTGGATTGTGTTTGATAGGATGACGAAATCGGCTCACTTTCTACCGGTTAAGACCACATATGGGGCTAAAGATTATTCAAGGTTGTACATGAATGACTTGGTGAGATTGTATGGGTTCCTTTATCCATCATATTGGATCATGGAGATCAATTTACGTCACATTTTCGGAGGTTCTTCTAAAGGGGTCTTGGTACAAGAGTTAAGCTTTCTACGGGCTTCCACCCTCAAACGAATGGCCAAGCCAAAAGGACTATCCAAACCCTTGAGCATATGCTTAGAGCTTGTGTATTGGAGCTTAAGGGTAGTTGGGATGATCATCTTCCATTGATTGATTTCGCCTACAACAATAACTATCATTCTAGCATCGGTATGGCTCCTTTTGAGATCTTTATGATAGACATTGTAGATCACCAGTTGGGTGGTTTGAAATTGGTGAGGTGGCTATGTTGGGACCAGATCTGGTTATGGAGGCTCTTGAGAAGGTTAGGATGATTAGGGGAAGATTGAAGACGGCCCTAAGCCGTCAAAAGTCTTATGTCGATGTGAGGAGAAAGGATCTTGAATTCAAAGTTAATGATTGGGTTTATTTGAAGATGTCACCCATGAAGGGTTTGGTCCGTTTTGGTAAGAAGGGCAAGTTGAGTCCTAGATATTTGGGCCCTTATAGGGTGATGAGAAGGATCAATAAGGTGGCCTACGAGTTGGATTTGCCTAGAGAAATGGAATTGGTTCATCCGATCTTTCATGTGTCTATGTTGAGGAAGTGTATGGGTAATCCTAATGCTATTGCGCCTCTTGACGTTATGGGGGTAGTTGAATACAACTTGACTTATGAAGAGGTTCCGATTCAGATTTTGGATAGGCAAGTGAAGAGATTGAGCAACAAGGATGTGGCTTCCACTAAGGTCCTTCGGAGGAATTAACAAGTCGAAAGTGCTACATGGAATGCTGAAGCGGACATGCAAAAGCAATATCCTTATCTTTTCCACTCTATTTCAAGCCTAAGGTATCACTTTAAGTCCTTTATGTGATTTCAAGTCTAAGTTCATCCTATGACATATGCATACATTCATGTTTAATTTGACAAGTTCATGATGATTTTACTCTTATATTGAGATTTTTGAAATGATGTTTAAGTGCATTATTGCATCCTTATGTGTGCTGAAATTTGTCCTGTTTACATCTCTCATATACATCTCTTTAACATTCGGGGATGATTGTTCCCAAGGGGGAGATATTGTAACGACCCCAAAAAGTGCCCGAAAATATGCCTCGAAAGTGTCCGGGATCATAATTTCCATATATCTCAAAATCCGTGCACAATATCAAAAAGACAACTTCATATTCTTGTTCAGGGGATCAAATTGAGTGGAAATGGGTCTAACCCCGATTTAAGAGCAATCATTAGTAATTTCGATTTTCCAAAAATGCAAATTCCAATGAGGTTTCCACGCCCCTGGCGTGCCTCAGTGTATTTTTTTGCGCAGTTTTGACTTCGGTCCAAGACTTTTAAGTCTTGGGCCTAAGTGTTTTCAAATATAAAAATACCTATATTTAGCCATTTTCACCCTTATATCATTCTAAACATTTCTCAATACTCATTCAAACACTTAGCCAAATATTCTACTCCTAAACTCAAGCTAAAAAACTCATCTAGATCTAAGAATTTCCTCTCAAGCATCAAGTGTGCATCTCCAGTCTTCATCAAGTTCATCTCCAAAGCTAAGGTATATGGGTTTCTTTCATGAGTTCCTTTTACCCATGATGCCCACGCTTCCTTTTCTTAAAAAAACTGCATGATTTAAAGTGGATTTACTAATGGGTCTTACTTATTATGAAATTCACTACACACTAGTTGAGGTCTATGATATTGTGACCGTTTTACTATGTTTTGGACTATGAATCTAAGATCTAATGTGAGATTTGATGAAGGGTTTTGATGCATATTGCTTGAGGATGTTGCCAAGTATCTATTGATGGTTTTACATTGAATTTTCTAGCATAATAACACTCTTGAATTGCATGGTTTCACACTAGCACTACACAACTCTAAATGTTTGATAAAATGTCCGATTATTGTTCTTAAGGAATTGAAGGTCTTATGCATTTCTTATGAGTTGAATGACTATATGATGATGAAATAATGATTGAATGATGATGGAATGATGATGAAAGGGAATGTATGTATATGATGATGAAAGGAGTGCGTGTGTGTGTGTGTGTGTCTATATATATATATGACATTATCTCTATAGTGTTGGGGATGACCAAGCCTAGATCGGGGGGTTGTAGGCCTGGGTAACCTTGTTGAGGGGTTGGTACCTCGATCGCCTAGCTCAGGGGTGGTAAGCCCGGGTAGCCTTGTTGGGGGTTGGTACCCATCAACCTTGTTAGGGGTTTGTATCCATCAACCTTATTTTTTGGGTTCGTACTCCGTCAACCTTGTTGGGGGGTTTGTACTCCATCAACCTCATGAAGGGGTTTGTACCTCATACGCCTCTCCAAGGAGGTGGTAGGCCTTGGATTGCACTAAGAATGGTCACTCCTTACACTTATTTTATGATACATATAAGCATGATTTACTACGAGCATCTTCCATGCATGCCATATTGCTATATGTACTCATTGTCTATGCTTATGCATTTTGATTATGTTACCATCACTTGTTGCATTGCATTCTACATACTTAGTACATTCTAATGTACTAACGCATACTCTATGCCTACATGATGTCACCATGTAAGAATTGGTGCACCGCTTGGTCATCCTCCTCCTCCACGTGGCTAGTATAATTATCTCTCAAGCTTGTTGGTGAGTCCTCCAATCAGGGACGTTGCTTATCATCTCTTGCTATGTACTAAGAGTATCGTACCTTTATTTATGTATTGACTATGATGGTAAGTCCGGTTGTTTGACATGGCCCCCGCTCTTATCTATGTAGTAGAGGTATGGTTGGACATGTTATGTATCTATGCTATGAGCCTTGACTCACTTGTTTATTGATGTTATGATATGGAAGTTTACCCTTAGGCTCAATTCCCTTGTTTATGCTTGTTTCTCATTGTTATTTTAATTGCTTCCACGACCAAAGATGTGTAATGATATGTATGAGGCTTGTTTGGGGTTTCCTTCGGGTTCCCCATTCGCCGGTCATGTCTAGGCCCTAGGCTTGGGTCGTGCAAGGAGAAAAGAATAAAAAATCCCTTCACAAAATTTTGCTGGATAGGATTTGCGAGATCCATCTATAGTTCATAGATCCATTTACGGGCTGTAGAGTCCAATCATAGAGGTCAAGTCCAAAATTTAGTTTTCTGAAGTGGATCCACAAGACTCAACTCTATGGCACGTAGTTCTTTTTACCGATTGTGGTTATCTTTCATAGAAATAGGGAGAAATTTACCTCGTTAGAATCTTGAACTACAAATGTATCTACGGGATCATCTTGATTTCCACGGCCAATAGAAAAACCCTTCATGGTTTACCTCATGCCTTAGCCAAAATTTCCTTAGACACTTACCAAACCACGAGACTAGTCTACGACTCATAGACGAATGAACGACCCATACAACACCTTTGTACATTCAACCTAAAATTCCAGAAATTATTCTAAGTGTCAAGCCATCTACTAGACCTTATCTACGACTTGTAGAAAAATCTACATGCTGTAAATTGCGCTCATAAAGCCTAGCACCAAAAATTAGACTTGCACTTTCCTTCCATAATCCAACTTTCCAAACTTACCAAACTTACCAAGTTCTACATCTTATTCTTTCAACTTTAAAACACAAAAACTTTTTTAGAACTCATCTAAATACCTCAGGACCTGAGCTACTAGTCCTACTAGCTCAAATACTCGAAACTCTGAATATTGACTAAACTCAAACATTTCAATATTAAAATCTTCAAAACCCAAATCTTTTGTTTTAACAACTCCTAACTTTACACTTTGGTTCCCAAACCAACCATACCAATGGACTAAAAAATGACTCAATGCAACTTTCGAGAGGAGTAAAATGATCATTTTTCAAAAGTACCAAAACAACCTTTCAAGTCGTTACAACATTCGAGCCATTTTTTAATGAGAGTATATCATCTCTAAATCACAAAATTGAGGGTATATCGAGTCTTTTTGCCTATGTAATACATACCGTCTATTTATATACCGTCAATACATTGCATAACTATTTATATAATACTAATTACATATAAGTGCCACTATTTTGTTGAAAAATCTACAAAACTGCATTATCTAGATTCTTACTTCATTCACCATTTTTTCAAGGGTTATCATCATTTTGTAACGTTAATGTCTGCATTCTATCTCTACCATCAGAATGAAAAAGAGACAGAATAAGAAAACAGAATACATGCAAACTTTGATCTTCCCAGCTTGCAACAGCAGAAAATAATTCCATTATCGAAGAAATATATGCCAATTTTCCGAAACAATCCATCAGCCACCTCAAATGGTTATAAGGTTCATTAACTCCACATAGAAGCCAAACAACCAACAGTCCCCAAAAGAGGAACAGCATACACTAAAGAGCATGTTGGTTTTAGATGAAACTGGAGTGTCAATTGGAAATACCATATACTGATTAATAGCTTGCGGCATTTCTCTTGCTTCACCTGCCTGTATGGCTTTTGTCCAGTTTGATGAGGATCATCTTGTTGCCCCTTGCTGCTATAGTCACCTACCACTTGCTTTTTCATTCAGGTGCCTTTCTTGAGTTACCAGTTTCTTTTAGTAGGCTCAGGAATTCCTATTGAAAGCAGTTTCTTTGAACTCATAGTCGTTCCTTGAAATGTGGGAAAGGCTAAGATCTCAAATGCCAAATGCAGGGTGGTCTAACACAAATGTCACTTGCATTTGTCCTTCAACTACTTAATAAAGGTGAAGGAAGAATGCTTAGGCAACACATACAACAAAAGATGATAGGGAGCAATCAGCTGCTCCAGTAATAACAGCTCCCTTGCTTCTGATCTCTAGTAGATAACTCAATGCTTCTTTGGTGATGATCTCACCAGGAATTAGAACTGCAATACCAGGTGGATAAGGACATATGAGTTCTCCACAAATTTCACCGAGGCTATCTCTTATGCTGACTTTACGTTTTGTAGCAAAAAAGGCCTCTCTGGGGCTCATACAAATTCTAACATCATCGAGGCATACAAAATGGTTTACATTTTTGCCTTCATCATTCACAGGTTGAGGAAAGTGAGAAGTTTGTGATAGATGCTTTAGACCAGCTACAAGCCGAAGGACATGATCTCTTTGAGTCCCTAAGTTAAATGCCAAAGTAAAAGATTTGGTTCCAACAAGTTCACAAACAATACCAAAATCATTGCACAATATATCATCTGCTTCAAAACCTGAAAGACCTAACTGACATACACCAATGGTGAGTCGCAATGGGTCCATATGAAAAAAACTAGAGAAAGTTGGAAACTCAAGGATTGAGATTCCAGGAATTTTACTAATCAAGCTTCTTGCTTCCAGAGCCAAGTCTATTGCTTTGTCAAAAATAGCCTCTCTATTTTCACTTAGTTGGGCCCTGGCGGCATCTAAAGATGCCAAAAGCAGATAGCTAGGGCTACTACTTTGAAGCATTTGTAGGCTTTTGCTAATCTTTTCTCTGTCTGCAAGATTTCCTTGCATGTGCAACATAGATGATTGTGTAAGCGCACACAAAACTTTGTGAGTAGACTGTACAACAAGATCAGCTCCCTGGCTGAGGGATGAGCTAGGCAGCTCTGGATGAAATCCTAAATGGGCCCCATGAGCCTCATCAACAATTACGGGGATATTATGTGAATGACAAATATGACAAATCTCATCCATGTTGCTGCATATACCATGATAGGTAGGGGAGACAACCAAAAGGGCTGCTGCTTTCCGGCCCCCCATTTCTAGCTCTTTGATTGCATCATTCACCTACATAAAAAGAAGTACATCCTCTTATGGATACAGATGTAATAGTCTTTAAACACTTTTATAAATATATTACTAATTTGCATAATTTGACATAAAAGATCTTTCCACTTATACATTCAAGATATTTTAATTCTAACATAAAGACAACTTTGAGAAAGATGCATGTCAGGATGTTGTACTTGCCTGTGATGGAGTGATGCCAGCAGCAACATCCCATTTGAAATCATATTGAGGGATGATGTACTTCGGAAGTGCACCAGACAATACCATAGCAGATATGGCTGAGATATGAGAATTCCGTGGGAGAATAAGAGTATCTCCAGGTGAACAAGTCGACATAATGGCCGCGTGGATTCCACATGTACTACCGCCAACAAGGAACCATGTTTCCGATGCTCCAAAAAGTCTTGCTGCTTGTTTTTGTGCTTCGTTAATAGGACCTTCTGGTGAAAACAGATTGTCAAGCTCCGGAAGCTCAGGCAAATCATGAAGAAATGGTTTTGCACCAATGAGCTGAGTCAACGATGATGGTGCAGCATGTCCTCTGTTATGGCCAGGAAAATGAAAACATGCAGCATTTTCTTCAGCTGAAGCTTTTAAAGCACTAACAAGTGGAGGAAGTTCATTTTGACTGGAAACATCACTTGAAATACAAGAAATTTCTGTTAAAGGAACTCCAATATATCCTACAGAGCTTGTATAGTTCTTGTTTTTTCCAAGCAATATGCCATTCCTTTCCTGCAAAATATATCCTCGGTAAATGTTGAAATGGAAGAGGTTATGGTGATGAATGGTATATAATCAAATGAGCGGTTTACGTAGTAATGGCAATATTTCTTTTGACCAATTCTCAATACAAGAATTTATAATGCATCAAATATCTAAACATGTCTCCAAAGTGGACGTTGGAATGTTTGCTCAATGCTCCGAAACAACTTTCTACTACAAAAAACTTAAGGTAAAAAACTTGTCTGACTGTGAATATTGATAGCTATATTTGTTATATACAGCATCCTCTTCATTTCAGCTACCTAAAACTTTCTTTGATGTTATTATTTTTTGTGCAAAAAAGTTGCTGCAGTAACTAAATAAACCAACAAGCTAATGAAAAATACAGGGACCAATGCAAAAGGAAGAACATCAATAACAGCTGTGAGAAGCCCTCCAAAGACTTCAGTAATCACAGAGGAAGACAAACAGCACTATAGAATCATAAAACATCTATACCTACTAACCTACAGTATACCGAAAAGAATCTCTTCAAATGAAATGATATGTTTAGTTGATGTATCAATTGAATTGCAAAATCAAAAATCTCAACCTACACTTCACCCAATGAAAAAAATGCTAACATCAAGAAACAGGTTATTTAACTTTAAAATTTAAAGAAACAGCCAATTCAGGTATTAAAGAAAATTTCCCAAAATCAATTAATTTGGACAACATTCTTCAAATTCTTCTTTAGTACTACAGAAAATTTCCAAACTCTTCCATTTCTAAGCTTTATTATCATACCTAGCAATATGGAACAGACGAACAGCATAAAATTAGACAAGGGGCTATACAGAAATTTTTTTTAAAAAAAAAGATTATACTGGGAAAACCCACTTGGGAAATGCAAGGTCTTAGTCTTGTAAAAGGACTGAAATTCCAGTTTTTGCCAAAGTTCCAAAGAAAGCTCTGCAATCAAAAGTGATAAACACAGGTCAAATATGCAAACCAAACTCAAGCAAGTACTTATTCTTATTGATTTTTGTTTCAGTCTGCATCTTTTGGTACTCCCATAACAAAAGTAATCAAATTCAGATTTCAGTACCATATCCAGAATTGTAGAAGCCATTTTTTGGCTTGTTGAGAAACGTCTGTGGATAACCCCCTTTTTCCTTCTTATCGTGGGTATTACTACTCACACTCTAACTATTACTTAAAATTCCAATTGTTAGTGTTTCTCTTTTCACCTATGTTTGATGTATAATCTTTCAATTGGTATCAGCAGGGGCGGATTTATGAGCATGGGTTGGGTGCCAGGACATTCTGACCTGTAAGAATTTTGCATTTATATGCATATGTTTATAACAATCCATTATATATTTACTTGCTACCAAATAAACATAATAGTGCATGGTGCAACCAACAAATGTCTTCAAATAGGATTTTTACGTCAAGGTTTCAAACCCCATTGGCAACAATATTTTTCTCTTCCTTTTTTTCTTTTATTTTTTGTCTTTTTCATTAATGTGGGCAGACTCCAATTTTTAACCCCATTAGTTCTCTTTCTTAATTTGCTAACACTTATTAATCCAATTAATTATTTTTTATTTTACTTAATTTTTTATTTTTTATTTCTTTTCTCTTTCATTAAGTATTAATCTCGAATTGATATAAGTATTACATGTGCAGTTTATACTAACTATTGATCAGTGTTAAATATTGAACGTCACATAAATATTATTAAAATATATTTAAATAATAGTAATTTTTTATTAAAAATAAATTTTAAAAATAATGGATATTACTCCCTCCATTCACTATCAAATGTCTAAAATTTTCTAATTTATCATTTTGGAGAAATCAAGACAAGATAATTTTTTAAAACCTATTTTACTCCCAATTTCATTAAAAAATTAATGTTTTTGAAAAATGTAGAATTTCTTGAAAGTGTTCAATGATCAATTTATCTTTAGATTACTTAGGCAATTATAACGACCCGACCTACGGTCTAGTCGTTACACGGCGAATGAGACACCCAAAGACACCTCACCCAAGCCATATATAATATATTAAGCATTCATAGGCATTACATTAAACTTTATGAAATAAAATGGGGAAAGGGCTCTATGGGCCAAATTTATGATAATGAAGCAACATTAAAAAGGAACATCAATATCTTTGTCCATAATGCATACCGACTAAACATAGGTGGACAGAGATAATGGTTGGTTTCCATTAAATAGAAAAGACTCAAGTATTTGACAATATAAAAAGTAAAAGACTCTAAATGGCAATATATACATCGTCTCAAAAGAAAATACAACCTAGATAACAAATGGTAGAATCCTGAATTAAGGGCTCACCACAATAAAAGTACTAGTCTTCAATGCCAAAAAACTAGTCAGAGCGGGTGGAGGAGTGCCTGTCCCTACATGGTTAAATCATGCAGGCAAAATATGCGTTAGTACGTTGGAATGCACTAAGTATGTGAGATGCAATGCAAGCATGAAATTGTAATGACATCATTCATTAGTAATATGTATAAATATATATAATTTAGTAAGATGAACAAATATGAGCTTAAGCATGCACAAGGAATATCGCTCAATATCAATAAGAGTCAATGCATGAGAAATCATATGTAATGGAAGCATATCATAGAACCATAAACTTGTGGGAGAAGATCTTAACTGACATATAAGACTATGTGAGATACTACATGGAATCCAACGTAACCCCCTAAGTTTGCATGGGGAGACCACTTAACGGGTGGAATTCCATCACTTCGCATGCATCTTTAAATAATATACATGGCCGACATGGATCCACTAGCCTAGCCTACAAGGGCCCCTATGATGGCACATGATTAATGCGACAACGGGTTGCCACTTAGGTTCCCTTATCGAACCCCACCTAAATATCACATTTGGTGCTAAGTCATCTCACATAATCTTTAAAACATGGCTTGGTCAAATTATGACACTTAGAATCATAACTAACAATCATAAGAGTAGCTAGAACTTAAGGAACCACTAAGTGAGACTTGTCCTTTTATCTTGGGGACCTTATTAAACGTCTTTTAGGGCAATCGTCAACATGTTTATATATTTGACCAATCATAAT
>JAPFFP010000098.1:5446165-5478385 GCA_026153255.1 Solanum medicagineum
TCCTATAATTAAGGAAAAATCCCTATAATTAAGGAATCCCTATAATTAAGGAATCCCTATAATTAAGGATTCTAACAGTTATCTCTATAAACTCCTTCTCTATTGTAGTTCTGACCTTGATTCCCTTGACCTTGGCACCAATAGTTTGAATTGGTCCAGAAACCCAATACTTGATCACTCACAAAGCAACCATCCTTAATGTACTGTCAAAATATAGCATATTTACAACAACAAGAACGTACTCAGTGGAATCCCACAAGTGGGGTCTGGGGAGGATAGAATGTACGCAGACCTTAACACTACCTCATAGAAGTAGAGAGGTTGTTTCCTGGGAACCCTAGTCTCAAAAACTCATAAGCAGAATAAACTAGATATGCCAACAAGGAAGGAAAGGGAGTAGAGAAGGCGAGTAATAACGAAAAGCACATAACAATATGCAAATATGATAAAATTAACTTACATACGATAAATCCTAACAAACATGATATAAACATGACTATTCCTACAACCCTACTATACTCTAAGGCCAGACATCCACCTAACCCTACCAACGAACTAGCCTGCTACTTTAATTCACAACCTCCACTCCTTTCTATCTAAGGTCATGTCCTCAGTGAGATCAAGTTTCGCAATATCTTGTCCAATCACCTCCCCCCAATTCTTATTCGATATACCTCTACCCCTCTGTGTAGCTCAAAAACCAACCTCTCGCACCTCCTAACAGGAGCATCAATACTCCTTCACTGTATATATCCAAACCATCGCAGTCTCACTTCCCTCATCTTATCAGCCATAGGGGCCACCTCTAGCTTCTCCTAATGGTCTCACTCCTAATCTTATCACTCCTAGTGTGGCCACACATCTATCTCAACATCCTCATCTCTACAAAATGCATCTTATGAACATGTGCATTTTTTATTGGCCAACACTCCACCCCATACAACAGAGATTGTCTAAACACCATTCTGTAAAACTTACCTTTATGTTTACGTGATATTTTCTTGGTACACAATACTCTCGAGGCAAGCCTCCATTTAGTCCATGCTACCCCAATAGGATGTGTGACATCATCGTCGATATTTCCACTACTTTGTATAATGGACCCCAAATACTTAAAGTTGTCCCTCTTAGGGATAGGTTGAGTGGAAAGCCTTATATCAATATCCACTTCATCCCTCTGACACTGAATTTGCACTCCAAGTATTCTGTTTTTGCCCTACTAAGTTTGAATCCTTTATACTCCAAGGTGTGTCTCCAAGCCTCCAACCTATCATTAACTTTAGTCTGAGTCACATCAATCAGTACTATTTCATCTGCAAATAGCATACACCATAGAACCTCCTCCTAGATAGATCGCGTTAGCTCATCCATCACCAAGACAAACAGGAAAAGGCTCAACATAAATCATTGATGAAGTCCCATCTCAACAGGAAAAAACTCTGAGTCTCCTCCCATCGTTCTTACCCGAGTTTTTGCTCCATCGTACATGTCCTTAATTGTTCTGATATATGCCATTAGGACACTTTTCACCTCTCGACACCTCCATGGAACCTTGTCATAGGCCTTTTCGAGATCAATAAACACCATATGAAGGTTCTTCTTTCTTTCCTATACTTTTCCATTAATCTCCGAACCAGATGAATTGCTTAAGTAGTCAATCGCCCCGTCATGAATCCAAATTGATTCTCCAAAATAGACACTACTTTTCTCTCCCTCATCTCTACCACTCTCTCCCAGACCTTCATAGGTGACTTAGAAACTTGATACCCCTGTAATGATGCCTAAAATTTGAGATTTTGTGTGTTCTTATTGTGACATTTACTGTATTTTATGTGTTTTTGTATTTGTTTTTACAGGAAACTTAGGCTGGAATAATTTTGTGAAAAGTTATAGGTTTTGCTGGTTTTTGAAGACATACGAGACCCTCTACGAGTCGTAGCTCAATATACGAGTTGTAAAGGTGACCTCGTGGAGATTTCCAGTGTTGAAGGAAAAACTGAATTTCAGTCACATGAAACCCCGCGAGTCGTAAATCATTCTACGAGTCATATCGAAAGGTTTCATAAAAATTTCCAGTGTTCTCCAGTGTTGGACCAAGTGCTGCAGATATGTACTATAAGAGGACAATATAAGTCGTAGATCAAACTACGACTCATGAAGATGTTTCATAGCACTAAAGTCCAAGATCCAAGAGTTGACTACAAAAGCCCTATTACGACCTGTGACCCTTGCTACGAGTCGTAACTGCAAGTCGTAGGGTACGTCGATCAATTTTTCTAATTATTTTAGGAACTTGTTTGTAAATACTATAAATAGTAAGTATTAGGTCACTAAGCACAATTTTCAGAATTTTGAGAGATTACAGCTGAGGATAGAGTAGAGAGAAAGGAATTAGAGCATTTTTAGGGTTTTAGTTTGGGAGACTAAGTTTTGGAGAAGAGATTCACTCATGGATTCAATTCATCTTTCAATCTTGTTATTTTCAAAACAAGATTCACTTGCGGATTCAATTTATCATTCAATCTTGTGATCATTTTCAATAAAAATTGAGTTTTCTTGTTCTTCAATCATTTTGAGTAAGTGATTAACCATGACTTATCTATTCATTATTTCTTTATTTGGCCAATATATGGGTAGATAACCCACAACTTGGGGTTGTAGGAACCAAGAGAATCTCACTTAGAAAACCTGGATTATTTGCAATATTTAGAATGGGTATTTGCATGTATTAATTATTCCTCTTCATTTTGAATTTTCTAATGGTAGCCAACATTAGAACTTGCCTAATGTTACCTTCCGATCCAGGTGGTAATGAATAGGAAAAGAGAGTGATTAATAGGATTCGATTATGTGTTCTCATCTAATTAACTGAACTAAATCAATGGGAGGCTGACTAGGATTATGGATAATGGTTAGTTTGGCACACTATGGAGATGGGCCAAGTCCCATAGTGAAATTCGACCTTCACCTTTGACCACAGGGTTTGAAGAACTTAAATATACTGTCCTGCATGCGATATTCTAGTTGAGAATTGTGATATCCAGGGAAGTTGAGTTAGTGAATCATGAGGAAAACAATACCCAAGTTGCTTGCTATTATTTATTGTCTTCCAATTTTTGTTTGTTTAGTTTAATTTAGTTAGTTAATTCCTAAATTGTTTACTAGTGAACCAATTTGTAAAGTCTTGTATTTCGTGTAGGATTCAACCCTAACCTTGGTTAGGTTTATTACTTTGACGATCGCTTTTACTTCAAAAGAGAGGTGTATCTTGAGAGTGATCAAAGAAAAATAGTTTTGTTGCTGGGGAATATGACAATACTTTTATTTGGATTCACTAGTAATATAATTCAAGTGTTAATTTTTTAGTTCTCTTGTATTTTACTTTTGTTTTTGTTTTTGTTTTTGTTGGTTTAGTTTCTTTGCAGGGTATACTAGGCATTGTATGCCTAGTACAAAGAGTCGAGGCATTTCTTTACCTCCAATTGACTTAGAGATCCAACGGGTTACAAGAAGAATGGCTCAAGCAAATGCTAATATCGCGATTAATGAAGCTATGAACCGGAATGATGACGTTGATGATAGGGAAGCAATCCACCACCGTTGGGTAAAAGGCCACAACCTAGGGACTTCAATGAGAATGCTTATGGATGGAATCAATATAGACTGAATCCCATGGCTATGGATATAATGGGAGCTATAATGTTGTCGCCATTACCGGCCTACACTTATTCACGGTTTCAAATAGATTGCTCCAAACACTTCAAAATCATGGTTCATTTGCGAGTCTACCTTCCGAGGATCCTCATAACCATCTTCATAATGTAGCTTTTGTTTGCTACAGCATGATGGGGATGCAAAATCTTTCCATAGATGCGATTGGATTGTGAGCGTTCCCTCTATCTCTTACAGGTAATGTAGATTTGTGGCTATCTAAACTCCCACAAATATCAATCACCAGTTGGATAGATTTATAAAAGGCCTATTTGGAAAGGTACTTTCCGAGGTCAAAGAAGCTCAAAATTAAAAGATAAAATCAACAATTTTGAGCAGTTACCTGGTGATTCAATTAGTACAACATGGGAGAGATTTATAATGTTTGAGAAGTATCCCGGATGGAAAAATTGTTGACGATGCCTTGGTAGCTTCTACTGTCCCATTTATGAAAATAGTCAAGCATGTGCCGATACTATAATAGGGGCATGTTCTTGGATCAACCATCCACAAGGATTGGCGAGAGAATGGAGCAAGTAGTCAAAACCAACCATACATGGGGGCAAAGAGAGAGAGCTTCTACGAGGAGCTCATGTGTTGTTACTGTTGGTTCAAAGCAAGCTAAGATCAATGAGGAGATCATGCAACAATTTGTTCAACTTTGCACAAGCACGGATGTGGTGATTAAGCAAAATCAAGATAGAGTGCATGCGGTAGTCCATCAACCTCCTCCAGCACCCATGTATGAAGAGAATTATTATGATGAGGATGCTTGTTTTGTGGGTGATCAAGCGGTGGGTTTCCGAAACAATGCCCAAGGGTCCAATTCGGACTATTGGTGTCAAAATTCCTGGAACCAAGATCAGAACTACAATCGGGAAGGTGCTTATACAGATAACTGAGGTGGTTATTATGAGAGGAATAGGGTTCCAGAAGTAGAGTGGGGTAGAAGAGATGGTTTTAGGAATAGACCATATGTGCCACCCCATAGTCGTGATGTCAGGGCAAGTAATTCTAGTATTGAAGAAATATTTGACCGATTGTTGAAAAAAGTGAAGACTCAAGATGAGACTTTACAGGGATGAAGTCGATATTTCAAGCATTTACCAAAAGAGAGAGTCTTACTTTGTGGCCATTAAGCAACTTGAGCAATAATTCGATCAAGTGTTTACTCAATTGAATCAACACCAGAAAGGTACACCGCCAAGTAATACGGTTTAAAATCCAAAGAATGAGGGGCATTGTATGGCAGTCACGACTAGGGGAGGTAAGAGCACCATTGATCCTCCTATACCAGTTGAGGTAGAAAACGTTTGTGAGAAGGGAGTTATGAATAAGGGTGTTGTCAAATGAGAAGATTGTGTAAAGAATGGGGTACGTGAAGCGGTTGAAGAGTCAAAGAAGTACAGGACCGTCCAAAGGCCTCCTACCCCTTTCCCTCAAAGACTCAAAAAAAGGGTGGAAGAAAGCAAGTTCACATATTTCCTCTCTATGCTTAAGCAACTATCTATAAACATCCTTTTGATTGAAGCTTTAGAGAAGATGCTAGGTTATGTAAAGTATACGAAAGACTTGGTTACAAAGACATGGAGTGTGAGTGAAGAGCTTTCTAAAGATCTCCAACATTGTAATGCTATCACTATCAAGTCATTGGCTCAAAAGCATGAAGATCCAGGTGCTTTCACTATACCATGCACTATAGGAGAGGTAAAATTTGCAAGAGCACTTTGTGATTTAGGTGCTAGCATCAATTTGATGCCTATGGCGATTTTCAAGAAATTGGTTTGGGAACTCATACTCCTACCAAGATGCAGTTGTTAATGACGGACAGAACATTTACGAAACCTGTGGGACACTTTATGATGTATTGGTAAAAGTTGAAAATTTTAGATTTCCTACATATTTTGTTATTCTTGATTGTGAAGTTGATTTTGCAGTTCATATTATTTTGAGGAGGCCTTTCTTAGCTACTGGTGGCACTTTGGTTGACATGGAGAAGGGGATGCTCACATTCAGAATTGGTAAAGATGAGGTCGTGTTCAATTTCTATAAACAAGCAATGAAGGATAGTGATATGAGAGTGGTTTCAGTTATAAAGACTATTGATGATAATGAGTCAAAGGTACCACTTGAGCTACGATTGGGTGTTGATACTTTGGAAGCAGTATTGATGAACTTTGGCAGTGATGGTATCCCAAATTATTAAGCAACAGTGAATGCTCTAGGAGTATCGTTCGGCCCGAGGTGCCAAACTAAGTTAGAGCTAGACTTTCAGAATTGAGAGATGACACCCACAAAGACCTCTATAGAAGTGTCATCGGTGTTAGAACTGAAGGGACTTCCATCACATTTGAAATATGCATTCTTGGAGGAGAACAACACTTTGCCGGTCATCATAGCTGCAGACTTGAATGATGAGCAAGCAGATGCCTTTGTAACAGTGCTTAAACAATTTTAAAAGGCCATTGGATAGACTATTACAAACATTATTGGTATCCCTCCTGGGATATCTACATACAAAATTCAGCTAGTCAAGGACTACAAGCCAAGCATCAAAAATCAGAGGCGCCTAAATCCTCCTATACAAGAGGTGGTTCGCAAAGAAGTCATTCAGTGGTTAAATGCAGGAGTAATCTACCGAATCATTGATAGTGAATGGGTGAGCCCAATACAGTGTGTTCCAAAGAAAGGGGGTATCACTGTGGTACCTAATACTAACAATGAACTGATTCCTATGAGTCCAGTCATATGATGGAGGGTGTGTATGGCTTACAGAAAACTCAATGCCTCAACAGAGAAAAATCACTTTCCCTATGCCATTCATGGATCAGATGCTTGACAAACTAGCAGAAAAGGGGTGGTACTATTTCCTTGATGGGCATTAAGGTTATAATCAGATCATCATCGCTCCAAAGGATCGGGAGAAAACCACTTTTACATGTCCCTATGGCACCTTCGCATTTAAGGGGATGCCATTTGGGTTGTGTAATGCTCCAACAACATTCCAGAGATGCATAATGTCCATCTTCTCAGATATACAGAGAGTACTATTGTGGTCTTCATTGATGATTTCAGTGTGGTTGGAAACTCATTTGAGGATTGCTTGGCACATTTGCATGATGTGTTGCAGAGATGTGCAGAAAACTATTTGATGCTAAACTGGGAAAAGTGTTACTTCATGGTTAAAGAGGGTATCGTGCTGGGTCATAGAATATCTAACAAAGGCATTGAGGTTGACAGGGCTAAAGTTAAGGTAATTGAGAAACTTCCCCCACCTATCTCAGTCAAGGGTGAGAGGAGTTTCTTAGGATATGCAGGATTCTATTGAATGTTTATAAAAGACTTCTCTAAAATTTCACACCCATTGTGCAAATTGTTGGAGAAAGAAGTTAAGTTCGTGTTTGATAATGCCTTTACGCAAGTCTTTGAAGAGTTAAATAAGAGGTTGATCTCAGCACTAATTATTGTAGCTCCAGATTGGTCAAAGCTGTTTGAAATCATGTGTGATGCAAGTGGGTTGCTCTAGGTGTGGTATTGGGACATCGCAAGGAGAAAGTATTACATCCCATATATTATGCCAGTAAAGCCGTGAATACAGTCCAAAAGAATTACACTATCACAGAGCAAGAGTTGCTTACATTAGCCTTCACATTTGAAAAGTTCCATTCATATTTGTTGGGAGCCAAAGTGGCGGTGCATACAGACCACTCAACACTTAAATATTTGATGGATAAAAATGATGTGAAGCCAAGGTTGATAAGATGGGTATGTCTCTTGCAAGAGTTCAACTTTGATGTTATTGATAGAAAAAGGATAAAAAATCAAGTTGCAGATCATCTATCTAGATTAGAAGATGGGGAAATGATGAAATTTGATGATGGACTGGAGATAAATGATTCCTTTCTTGATGAAAGAGTGTTGGTTGCATCGCATGATCCTATATGGTGGTTTGTAGACTATGCAAATTATTTGGTGAGTGACATTGTGCCACCCGACTTAAATATACATCAACTTCAAAAACTTATGCATGATCTAAGGAAGTTCTTTTGGGATGACCCATACTTATTCTGTGTATGTGCTGATGGGATTATTCGTCGTGGTGTTCCTGAGGTTGAAATGATTAGCATACTTGAGGCATGCCACTCGTCACTAGTGGGTGGACATCATAGTGGGATTCAAACAGCCCACAAGATTTTACAATGTGTTATTATTGGGCCACAATTCACCAAGATGCTCATAACTATGCCAAAGCTTGTGATAAGTGCCAGAGAGAAGGTGGGGTTACTCGCAAGCATGAGCTCCCTCTAAATCCTATTTTAGTGATTGAGTTGTTTGATATGTGGGGGATAGATTTATGGAACCATTTCTTAGCTTGCATAGAAACAAGTATATCTTAGTTGTTGTGGATTATGTATCAAAGTGGGTGGAGGTTGTAGCTCTACCTAACAATAAGGGTAAAAGTGTCACAACATTCCTCAAAAGGAATATATTCTCAAGATTTGGTACTCGGGCAATCATTAGTGATAGAGGTTCTCACTTCTGCAATAGACTTTTTAAAGCTCTTCTTGAAAAGTATGGAGTGAAACATAGGGTGGTGATGCCTTATCATCCCCAAACAAGTGGGCAAGTGGAAGGGTCGAATAGGAAAATTAAATAGATTTCATCTAAGACTGTGAATGCAAACCGAACAGATTGACCACGAAAGCTCGATGATGCATTATGGGCATACCGGACTACATTCAAAACATCTATTGGCATGTCCCCGTATCAACATTTTTTTCGAGAAGGCATGTCATTTGTTTGTGGAACTTGAGCATAAACCAATGTGGGTATTGAAGAAGTTGAATCTAGATTGGAATGATGCAACTACCTCTAGATTGAGCCAATTCAATAAGCTTGATGAGTTTCGATTGAAAGCATATGAGAGCTCGGCCTTGTATAAGCAAAGGATAAAAATATAGCATGACCGCCGCATAGAAAATCGTCAATTCACACTAGGGGACTTGGTTCTACTTTTCAATTCCAGATTAAAGTTGTTCCTAGAAGCTCAAATCCAGATGGTTGGGACCCTTTCAGGTAGCACACATCTTTGATCCATGGGGCCATTGAATTGGAGAGACAAAATGGAGGCACTTTCTAAGTAAATAGCCAAAGAGTCAAGCCATACCTTGGGAATGCAGAAGAGATCAAGATGGTTGAAGAATGGGATCTTAGGGAAGTTTAAGTACTCAAGATAACTATGTCGTGTTGTGACTATAAATTAGGCACTGCTTGGGAGGCAACCCAAGGTGGGAAGGCGCTTGATGAACGCTCAAGATACGCCTTTATTTGATGGTCAGAGCGATCGACAAAGTAAAAATCTAACCAAGGTTAGGGTCGAATCCCATAGGGAATACAAAACTTTTGCAACTTGGTTCACCAACAATCAATTCAAACATCAACTACTTGGGTAATTGTATTCCCTATGATTCACTAACTTAATCTACCCGGATAATACAACTCTCAATTCATTGTATGCAGGATGGTAATTTAGGTTCTTCTAGCCCTCTTCTGAAGGTAAAGGTCAAATTTCACTATGGAAATTGGTCGGTCTCTATAGCGTACCAAACTAACCATTACCCATCATTTAACCTCTCCTTGGCCGGGTTCGGTTGATTAGACGAGAACATATCATCGAATTCTGTTTAACCATTCCCTTTTCCTATTCATCACTACCTGGATCGGGATCATGACACTAGGCGGGATCTAATATTGGCCACCATTAGACAACATGCAAAATAAAGATAAATGACTAATACATGCAAATACCTTATCAAGAATTGCAAATAATCCTAGTTTTCTAAGCTAGATTCTCATGGTTCCCACAACCCCAAGTTATGGGTTTAGCTACTCATAGCTTGGGCAAATGAACAAACAATGAATATGGAAGACATAGTTAAGAACTTACCCAAAAAGATTGAAAAACAATAGAACACACTTTGTATTTAGAATCACAAGCTTGAAAGATGTAACGAATCCACAAGTGAATCTAATCGCCAAAATTTGTCTCCAATGATAAACCCTAAAATAATGCTCTAAAATTTCGTGCTCTCTATAATCTATCTGCGAACTCCTCTAAAAAAATGTAAAACTTGCAGTTGAAAACCTAAAATATAGTATATATAGTATTTACAAACAAGTCCCTAAATTAATTAGAAAAATTGATCGGTGCCTGATAGGAGTCGCAGTTACGACTCGTAACTCGGGTTACGAGCCGTAATCAAGCTTTCATGGTCAGCCTCTTCAATCTTGGACTTTGCTGATACGGGACATCATTATGAGTCGTAGTCTGTTCTATGACTCGTATTGACCTCTCGCCTTCAACTGTATTTCTTAGTCCAAATTCAATCAACACTGGAAATCACTATGGACATCCCTTTACGACTCGTAGAGGGTACTGCGGGTCGTAACTGGGTTTCGTGTGGCTGACCTTCAAGTTATCAGATCTTGCACTTTGAGCACTGGAAATCCCTATAGGACTACTTCTACGACTCATAGAGGGTCTCGTATGTCTTAAAAACCAGCTAAACCTGCAACTTTTCCCAAAATTTTGCCAACCTGCTTTTCCTGCAAAAACAAAAACAAAAACAAAAACTCATAAAAACCAAAAAAGTTGCATTGAGAACACACAAAATCCTAAGTTTTATGCATCAAATATGTTGTATTTTTACAGAACATCAACACCCTCAACTTAGCATTGTTGCTTGTCCTCAAGCGATGACTCAATCTAAATAGATAATAAAGCAATACATAGCGATCAACCCAATGGCGTATACCATACTCAAATCCAACTCAGGCACCCATATTAGCTTTTTCAAAACAAGATCATGTAGCTATTAAGCAAACCAAGTCATATTGATGCAGTTGACAACACAACTATGATAAGCAAAGGGATAACAACAATCCACAATCACTGAACAAGTAAAATATTGACAATGCAGTGCAAATGCCCTTGATCACGCTCAAACAATACCTCTCACTTGGAGGATAAAATGATCGTTGTCAAATATAAAACCTAACCATAGGTTAGGATCGAATCCCAAGGGAATACGAGGTTTTGCCACCTTGATTGACCAACAATCATTTCAAGCATTAAATAACTCTATTCTCTAGAATGAGGGGTTGGGGGGTGGGGGGGGGGGGTTGCAATGATTTGTGGGAAAATAAAACTATACTAACAAAGCAAAGAGACAATCAAATTGGAGAGCAACTTGGGAAATTGTGTTCCCCATGATTCACTAACTCAAATACCCCAGATAACACAACTTCAATTAGGACATTTCATGCAGGACGGTAACTTAGGTTCATCCAACCCTCTTCTAAAGCCGAAGGTCAAATTTCACTATAGCGCGTGGCCGGCTACCATAGTGTGCCAAACTAATCATTACCTATTGTCCCAGTCAACCTCTCCTAGGCAGGGTTTAGTTGATTAGACAAGGACACATCAATCGAATCTTGTAACCTATTTTCATTTCTTATTCATCACTACCTTGATCGGGTTCATGACACTAAGCGGGGTTTAATATTGGCAACCTTAAACAACAAGAAAAAAGGAGGAAAATAAATAATACATGAAAATACCCAAATCAAGAAGTGCAAATAATCTGGGTTATTAAGCTAGTTAGTCATGGTTCCCATAACCCCAAATTATGGGTTTAGCCACTCATGGCTTGGGCACACAAATCCACAATGAAATTCGAGAACATGGAAGATTTCTTACCCAAGCAAGTTGAAGAATAATGAAACTCTCTTTGAAATTAGAATCACAAGCTTGAATGATGCAATTGATTTACAAGGGATTCCAAATCTCCAAATTGAGTCTCCAAAGTAAAACCCTAAATTTCTACTGTAAAACCCTAACAAAGCATAACCAACTATCTTAGTCTTGTATAAATTTTAAAATAAATGATTGACCTTAATAAAACAAATTTTAAAATATAGTACTATTTGTACAATTTTCGTAGTTGTGTCCTCATTCGATGCCTTGTACAGAGGCCAGGATTTTCTTGTTCTTGTGACTATAAAGAGCTCCTTAGATGATACAGTTTCCTTCTCTTTTTCCTACCATATGGAAACAGATATCAAAAATTGCTCTAAAGGATAGATTAAAACTAGATAATAAATAAGAGAACATGCCAATCTATTACGAATTAAAGCAAAACTCCTTTTTCTTGCAGTGTGTGGATTCCTCAGCTTTTTCTGGTTCCTAGTATTTGTTTCAGACATTTTCTGCAAATAAATGAATCAATAATGTTAACTTAAGGCATATGAATACTACATAATGTTTATTAGATAAAGTTGTAATGGCATTCAAAAATCGGCATAAGCTAAAATCAATTTGTAGTAACATTCCAGGTACTATTTGCTTACTGCTGCTAGATGCCTAACATCAAGAGATCCCAAACACTCATCATTCTATCAAGTCCATACTAATTCTATCCGAGTCCACACTAATTCTGTACAACTAATTCTGTCCATACTAATTTTGTCCACACTGATTTTGTCCAACTACCAGTCATTCAACTAGAATTCTTTTCTTCGTTGTGTAAGGATAATATTCCTTGCTATTTTCAGTAAAAGAAAGATTAAAGTTGAGATTTTGAAATGTATTTTACCTTGAATTTATCAGACTTTCAATATTTGAGAAGATCTCTAAACTGACATTCTGGAATATGACCCAGCTTTTTTGCCATTCGAACTTCATCACTGTCATACAGGTCATAATAAGTCCTCTTCAACTCACATCTATGGCTTCTCCAAGCTTCTCGAATTGTTACCAAGGTCCATTCTTTTTGCAGCTTCAGAAATAATACATTTCTCCTACAATTTAGCGTCATCCAGTTAACCAATAGAATTAAGATACCTTAACAAATAAGTAAATATTAGAAAGCCCAAACCTTCGTATAATCCCACAAATCCTTTTTGCTTTTCATGTTCCTCCAATCAAATATATCAAATGTGCAAAGTGTCCCACTTCTTGCCAATGTGCCTAGGAAGCTACTCAACTCAATAACAACATCATCAGTAGGACCAACCAGCTGGTTTAACCTATTCAGAAAGATCAATTTACGCTCTTTTCAACTATGAACTTTAGGCATTTGCGTTCTACCTCTCTTATTTTGAGTGGAAACACCTTCAGCTACAGGAAAACATACAAAATTTGAAATCATCGATGAATAAAGTAAGTTTCTAAGCTTATATGTTACCTTGTTCTTCAGGTTGTTCATCTGTTGAAGGAGTTATGGAATTCATTTGTACTTGATCTTCAACAGGTTGCTGCTCAAAAGATTGTTTTTCAATTAATTTCAGCAATTGTCCTTTCTCTGACTCAATAGCTTGAACAATTTCATTTGTTGTCAACAACTGTTGTTTTTTATTTGCCAAGAATGACAAAGATCCAGGCTTAGCATATGTCTTATTTTTTGCTTTTTTGTTTCTTTTTGAAAACTCTTCCTGACTCATGACTACCAAAACCTGAGTAATAGGACTGAAAAAGTTAAAAATTCTAGCAGAGTGCAGCCACACTAAACTAGAATCACAATGATCACACAAATAACATACTCTTTATAAGTAAAATTTGAAACTGAAAATACTCGTACTACTAGAAAGATGGAAATGTAATAAACAAAGAAATCATTGTGCACCAGAAGAGGCCAACACCAAGAAATAAAGCTAATGCAACCTTAGACAAGAAAGAAATTAAAACTGATGGCATTCACATTGGAAAGAGCATATTTAGAATGTTTTACTAGTCAAACTACAAAAGTTGATTTCACATTACATAGTTGATTTTATCAAATCTGAAACCATCTCCTCTTGTTTATCACATTCTGCGAAATTCCCACAAAAGTTATACAAGTCACAACCACCTGCTGGCCTAGACTATAAAGTATTCTGTTTCCCCTCGTCTTTGTTCCACATCTGTTGCTGCTCAATTCCAGTCACAGTAAGCTGGAACCTCACAAAAGAAGATGTGGTTGGGGCACTATAAGTGAGTAACAATTTACCATCACCTTCGTTTTGAATTCTGAAACCAGAGAAAAAAGTAGTTCTACACACATCTGGAACACCAATGAATTTCGCTCCATCAAAATGTCCACTCCTCCATCGTCTATTTGGTCCATCCCAGATAACAAACTGAGGTGCCCCCCGAGGATCGAACCCCATTGAATACCTTCCAAGTGAAGGGTCACACTCATTTTTCCAAGAACTGAGAACTTTTTACTCTTTGCCTTGTGCTTCCATGAAAACTTCCATTGCAGGCAAAAAGGTATCTGTGGGATTGGAAAAGCTCTCCCACAATTCAGAAATTACCCTTGCAGTATCCCTGTCATTGTTAAGGATGACAAGATTGCCATCATCATTCAAACAAGCCGTAGAATTTCTGGTTTCAACAGAAACATTAGACAACCAAAGTAAATCCCCATGTCAAGTATAACCACCTATAGTCCCAGCTGTTAAATCCTTGGCTCTATTACCCATTGTTCAAGTCTGGAACAATGCAAAAGGGAAAAAGAATTCTTACTCTAAATGTAATATTATTAAGTATCTTGACTGAGTACAATTCCCAATTGTAGTAAAAGAACGATTTGGTGGGAAGGAGAGGATTGAAAGAGTATATTGTCAAAGTTAAGCTTAAGGCTTCTGCTAAAAATTGGTGCAGTGAAAAAAAGAACATTAATCTCTACAGTCAATAGCGATGAATCTACATAGTAAACAACATTAGGTGTCCTTGATGTAATAAACGGTCCAGCTTGGGTATTGTGGAGCTACCACACTTTGGGAGTAAATATCGCTAAAAAGAATCTAAGCGCAGTTCGTCTCAATAAAATCATTCACAATTTTACACCTGACATGGGGCACTCTGATAATCAGAAACTCATATGTGAGATGACAATAAAAGAACATATCAAAAGTTTGTATGCTAATTTGACTTCTCTAGATAATTTTGACATTGGTCTCCTATGACAGTCAACTACTTTAGAACCAAAGTGATCAAACTGCTTCAGCTTACATATTATCTACATACAATGCCTGACAAAACAAAAGAGTGAGACAGCAAGTTAGAGATTTAGTACTATCCCATAATCGTTTTGCTCATTCATTGTAAGGAAGGACTAAAGGCACAAGTTTCTCTCCGTATAATCGCCAAACCAAAAAAAAATAGATATGTACATGAATCTCTTCCTTTGATTCTCAACTTTTCTTCTCCTCGATAAACATATCAAAATGTAAGGACTGGAAACATGTACTAGAAGAGGAGAAAAATTGATCTCCAATGGTGGTGATAATACTCTTTTTTAGACAGCAGCAGAAATTCCGAATGATAAATGAGATTGAAGACATTGAGAGATTTAAACTAATCTGATTCTATTTGTTTAAAGTTCAAGCTCAAAAATCAATCCAGGGAACAAACTAGTTTTAAGGAAGGAAAAAACCATGAAGGAGGTCTTCAAGATACTTCTTGTGGTTTTAAACTTGTTAAATCCTGAATTTGTCTAAATTGTTCTCCTTGTGTTAGCTCACCAACTTCGCAAAAATCCAAGCAGGGAGCTTTTGGAGAGCATCCCAGCCCTTACAACTTATAATAGTCCCACAAGATGAATAACACCCCATTAAACAAACGTTGTCCCTTTTAACCCACAAGAAAGCCAATTCCATTAAACAAATGTTGTCCCCATGAATTCACTGTAACACAACATTAGTAACTGTAGGTTCTAGCAGTTATTAGGTAATTAAATTCACAATAACTAAACAGAAGAGGCTTTCATTTGTACTCCAGATTTTTTTGAGGTAGTGTTCCTCTGGATATATAGAGTAACTATTACCTTTTAAAAAAAATGAATTCACATTAAGTCAACAACCTTTAATTGAATTCACAATAGGTAAACAGAAATTAGGCATCTAGCAGCAGTAAATAAGAAAAAATCAGAATATCATAAATAAAGTGATAAGAACCTGGAGATTTGTCGCTGCATTGAGAAGTTGAAAATTCTCAAATAAATTTAGAAAGCAATACTGAAAATGAATAAGAGAAAACTTCAAACAAAATCACATTAATGGAAATAGAAGAAAAGATACAATAGAGTCCAGCAGCATTCCTAATTGTTTATAATGCAACTCAAAAAGTATTTATTACTCACTATAAAAATGAAGAAGAGAATGTATCTGAACTAATTCAAAAGATACTTTGTCAATCATCAGCCTCCATCCAATCCCAATCAATATCATCAAAGTCATCCTCTTCTTCGGATTCTTCCATGGTAACATCTTGTGAATGTTGTGACAAGGAAGGCACATCAATGATATCAACAGAGACATCATCTCCTGACCATGTAATATCTTCATCGAGTAATCTTTCTGATGGACCAATATCTTTATTAGTCTCCCTCCAAAATATTTCTTCAATATTAGGACAATTATCTTCCTCCAAATCATACAAATCCACTGGTACTTTATTTCTTGCATAATAAATATTTTTCTCAATCGGGTATTCCACATAGAAAACTTGATGTACTTGAGATGCTAGCACAAAACGATCATTCGTGCTACATTTTTTGTTGAAGTATACCCGAGTCAAACAATATTCATCAACTTCATTATGAAACCAATCACATTTGAAAAGCACAACACTAAAACAACCCCACTAATCAATCTCAATGATATCCTGAATAATACCATAATAGATAACCATTCCATTGACGGGATTTTGGTCCCTAGCACTAGCAAAACTATCTGTTGTTGCTGGTAAAGTCACTCCACTATTCCAAGTCTTGCAAGGGGCATCCCATGTCTTCGTATGGAATTCATATCCATTAATGAAATATTCAGTATATTTTTTTGTCACAAAATTAGGCCTTTTAGCTAGCCATCTTAAGTGATTGGACACTTCAAGATTTGTAGCTTTGTTCCTAAACCAATCGCAAAATTCTGTACTATGGATCTGTGTTTTTACCCATGCATTTCCTCTAGTATGATTATCAATTAAGGTCTTATGTTCCCTGCAAGCATGAATTGACTTTAAGCAATATGTATTTATTAAGGAAATTCAAAACACATTATCATAACATATAAATGAAGTTTTCAAATGGCCATCTTATCTTACTTTATTAATGTCTCTACTTGTTCATATCCGGTATTGAACAAAACATATCGATGAGTTTCAGACCAGTCAATGTGCTCCATATGAAAAGTCTTGCCTTTTCTTTTATTCTCACTTCCAATTGGATGACCAGTCTTAGGAAATAAAGGTGAAATCTCATCTTCCTTTGTTTGAATGTCCTCATCATCCTCAGTTTGGTACCTATTAAATCTTTTCTTCACCCCATCGGGTAGGAATCTTGAACAAAAGTTCAAACATTGTACAGCTTTAGAATCCTCTATTATGCATCCTTCAGGATTATTTCGATTACGAACAAGCCCCTTTAAGTACACATATTTCGTTTACTAGAATATATCCAACGCAAATGTGTCAGGCCTCCAAGCTTGATTTCATCTACTAAATGAATAGGCAAATGTACCATTATATGAAAAAAAGGATAGAAGGAAAATCTTCTCAAGCTCACACTGTATTTCTATGATTTCAGCCTTCAGCTTATCAAGATCGCTTCTTCTAATAACCTTACTACATATGGCTCTAAAAAAACTCCCCCACGTAATCAAGACCAAAGATACATTTTTAGGTAACACTTTCCTGACTGCAATCTAAAGCAAGTAATGCATTATGAAATGAGCATCATGGCTTTTATATCCTGACGCATTCACCTCTTCAATATGTGCATGATTTGATATATTAGAGGCACACCCTTTCGGTAGCTTGGCATCTTTTAAAACAGTGCAAAATAATCTTTTCTCCTCTGGTTTCATGAAGAAACAAGCTTTAGCCAAATGAATGTCTCCAGTGTCATAATCTTCCACTGGTTGAAGCTCTTTTCGTATCCCCATCTCATGTAAGTCATAGCGTGAACTTATATGATCTTTGGACTTTCCAAGCATGTCCAATAAAGTCCCAAGCAAACTATCACAAATATTCTTCTCTATGTGCATCACATCAAAATTGTGCCTCAATTTATTTGTTGCCCAATATGGCAATTCAAAAAGTATGGATTTTTTTCCATGGGCTATCATTCTTTCTTTTTCTTTTCTTTTGACTCTTTTCAAAAATATTATTGAATTCACGAAGTCCTTCAAGCACCTGTACACCTAATAAGGGAATAGGTGCAGCTCTATGCTCCTCTTTACCATTAAATTATTTTTTATGTATTCTAAATGGATGCTCAGGAGGCAAAAATACACGATGACCCAAGTAACACATCTAACGACTATGCTTGAGATATTGGGAACAAGTATTATGATTACAAGTGGGGCATGCCCATCTCCCATTGGTGCTCCATCCGAAAAGCATTGATAGTGCTGTAAAATCACTAATTGTCCACAATAAAGCTGCACACATAACTAATGTTTGATTAATTACAACATCATATGTTTTCACTCCTACTTCCCATAGTTCCTTAAACTCTGCAATCAGAGGTTGTAAGTATACATCAATATCATTTCAAAGAGATGATGGACCTGGAATAATCATTGACAGTATTATATCTCAAGCTTCATGCAAATCCATGGCGATAAGTTATAATTCATTAATATAACATGCCATGTGCTATAGGAAATGTTCATAGTTCAAAATGGATTGAATCCATCACTTGGAAGACCCAATCTAACATTACGAGAATCATTAGCAAAGTTAGGGTGCAAGGAATCAAAATCTTTCCAAGCTTCTCCATCAGCAGGATGTCTTCCATCTTTGGGTTGCTCAATAACATGCCATCTCATAGCTGTAGATGTTTCAGAACACATGAATATCCTCTAAAGCCTAGGCTTTAAAGGAAAGTACCTTAAAACTTCCACCAGGATTTCAGTGATCTTATTAGTTAACTCATTTTGAACATTCTTCCATCTAGAGGAACCATGCACAGAGCAATTATGTAACGTTGCATTGTCCTTCCAAAATAACATGCAATTGTTAGGACATGCATGAATTTTCTCATAATGAAGACCCAAATCATTTCACATTATTTGCCTTGTAAAAAGATTCTGGTATCTGAGCAAATGGAAATGCCTCTTTTGTCAAGTCTAACAAGTCTGAAAAGGCCGCATCGCTCAACTTGTGAAGGGATTTAAACAAGTGTAACCGGATGGTAAAACTCAACTTAGAGAAATTTTTGCACACCGAATACACTTTGTCTTTTCCATCCTCCAATAATTTAAAAAATCTTTTCACATCATCAAATGGTATTTCGCTCACTCCTTCATGCCTTAGGTTATCTTCGGCATTTTGGAAAGTATCATGAAGTAGTTGATGAAAATCATCATGCATGTTCGAAGTTTCATTATCAGTGGTTGGATGTGGAGTGTTTCTTGAGGTAAACCCTTCTCCATGGAAAACCCATTTGGTGTATCCATGAACAAATCCATGACAAAACAAGTGATCTTCCACCACATTTCGACAATGCCAATTATGATTAAAGCACGGGAAGCTCGTTCAAATGCATTATCAAGAAAATTGTTAACTCCCTGAATATATTCATTGGTGGATCTTCGGAGATCCATCCAATTTTTATCTCCAATATCCGTTGAATATCCTACATGCATGAGCAACACATTAAAGCCAATAAATTAATGAATACAGGCAATATCAACAGAACTTAACCTTTTCAAATTTTTTATTATCTTGAATTATTATTTAAATCTTAAACCTCTACATTAACTGAATACCAAAATGGTAGTGTTAACAGTAGAACACAACAAATACGGAAAAGTTAAGTATTATAAAAGCCACTAAAATTCTAGAGTGGCTCAACCTTAAAGCGACTAAAAGTAGTGACTTTAGGCTCTAAATTCTCAAAATATCAAATCCCCGAAAGAACCAAAAAGCTTATGTCTACAGTCATAATAACTTTAAACCAGGATATTTACAAATAATTTTTGAATTCAACTAGGCAGCCCGAAAGAGACCATGTAGAAATTGCAATCATGTGAATATTTGAATGCTGACATGTTTGACACACTGTTTTCCATTATTTTAGCTACAACTCCAAGTTTTCAGTATCTATTCCCTTGAATTTGCATTTAGACCCACACTATGTTGGACAAATAGGTTATGGAGAAACTGAAAATGCTTTTGTTGGTAACAGAATGGAAGATTAAAGCATTTCAGACTTGTGCATTGTTCTGAAATATCATATGCATGTAGAAAAAAACAAAACAAATCCAAGAAATTACGGAAACAACAGTATATCATATGGAAAAAAGTATCTGCAAGAATATAAAGTGAGGGAGAGGGGTGAAAAATATGATAACTGGTATGAGCTTATATGATGTGAAACAAACCTGAACCACTGAGACTAGTTATACGTATAACACAACCCCTTTGCTGAAGCAACTCTTGTCAGTCACTGTAATCTGTCACAGACAAGCACCATTTGATTGAGAAAAAGAATCATATTTCACCTCAACACACACTATTATGGCAATTAAAGATAAACTCAAAAGCTTCAATACATCAAATATTTGATGCCATTTATTCTCCCAAAACTTAAGAATATAGAAAATTGGTAATCAAGAGGAAATTCTACAAACATGAGCAGCAACAGGCCTTATAATTTTACACCACATAATAATTGAAGAAATGGACAGAGGCATGACCCAAATTCTCATGGACCTGAACACAACAACTGGAACAGATGGCAACCCATTTTCCCTCGTCCTTCGCCTCTCCCGGAAATCCCTCAGGTAAACGTATCAAGTTTAAATCCTGAATCCATCTCTAAGAGAGTTCTTATAATGGATTTGATTTTGAAGTGCTTTGTGTTTTGCATAGAATCCTAGACGTATCATTCATGATCCATGGTTGATTGTTACAGACAGACCATTTCCAGTACCTGCTGGTGCAACCAGGTAAATGTTTTCTTCTATTATTTTGGTCTTAGACAGATACATTAGAAAAACAATGAATTTCAGTTCACTATACAAAACATTTGTGCCAAATAATGGTTGTTGCATTCCCGTTTGTAGAAATCAGGGGTATACTTTTACCTAGTTAGATCATCCACCACATCAGTAACTTTAACTGTTTTTACAATCTAATTACATTTAACACTTCCGCTAAAAGTAATACTCCCAAGCCAAAAGAAGAGAGTACCCAACAATACAGATAAAACCAGAGTTAAATTAAAAAACTTCTAATACTTCCACAAGATGCAACAGGAAATAGCAATATAAGCCAGAAATCAGAATTTCACAATGTTTTCACACAAAGGAGAGATTCAAGATTCAACATCAAGTGTCACCAACTACTTTTTCATGACAATGGATTCAATGTTCAGATCATCCTTAAATGTACATTGTTAAAATTTCTTAATGAAATGAAGGTTTGAGTCAAAAACAGCAACATCCCTCATATTACATAATAGATTAGCAGTTACAGACATAATGTGCCTTAAGAAAATGGACGAAAATAACAGACACACACATATGCTATTCAAAGACCCAAATCGCATAGAAAAGAAAAAAAATCAATTAAACAAAGAAACACAATTGAAATCAACCAAAATTAGACCAAGCAAGCACCGATAGAAATGATAAACCCAAAAGCTGGAGATAAACAACAGACAAACCAAATAAATCTGATGACGGCGTTGTAAAATGCTAATTAAGCAATACCAGAATGTGCTACTACGCTTTGAAGGACCAAATACATAATTTGTGATTAAAGATAGGATTACAAGAAGAAGAAATAGAAGAAAATAATACATACATATAACAATAACCTGCTCGATCGAGTTACTGAGGAAACATTCTACTTGTGATTAGAAGAAAATTAAGAAATCATATTTTCTGGCAGTCTCAAACAAGAAAACCAGATCAAAAGCAACAAGGTAAAGAAAATCTATGAAAGCCGAATACAGATACATTAGACAAACAATGAATTTCAGTTCACTTTGACGTACCCAACTAAATAAACAAATCAAAATTCTAAGTACAAAAGCAACTAAAAATCAGAATTTGACTTGTAAAATTAAAACCAATCCTCCCAAACACTTTGCATAGAGAGTTATCAAATCTTTACAGAACATGAAATACAAGCTCTAAATCACAAATAGATGTTACAACGGACCTAAATAAGAACAGAACATGGATTTCAGATAAACTAGTAGATTTCAGCGAAACCCATACATTATTCTTTAAGAATTTCCAAGAATCATTCATTGAAACTTTAAGTTCTCAAAATAGTATATGAAGATTATGAACTCATGGACAACAAATAGAGAGAACCTAAAAATAGTACCTTATATGCAAAAGACCATTGCAGCTTCACATTGTAGAAGACCTTGGTGTCAAAGTTTACCACTGAAGCTTTACCTGAGAAATGTTGATGTTGTTTTGCCTGAGAATAGATTTCCCGATCCAAAGAGCACTGATCTAGAGAACTTTGCCCAGAGAACTTTTCCCAGAGAGCTTGGCCAAAAGAATTTTACCTGTGCTTCTGTTCTTTTAGGTTGAAGAAAAGGATTTTCTAAAAATTGGAGCAAAGTGCTGAAAATTTTTCCTAAAGATTGGCGCCTTGCAATATTATAGTGGAGGGAAATATATTTTTGCGGATAAAATTATAAGTATAATAATTTTTCTAAAATAAGCGTTGCCATAGTGTTCTCTATTGCTACGGTTCTAATAGACGTTACTATAAAAGGTCTATAGTGACGATTGTATATGTGATGCCACAGTTTATTTTAAGAATTATCAAAACATATACTGCAACGGTTACAACCGTTGCAATAGATAAGCTATTGTCATAGTTATATAACTGTGGCCGCATAACCGTTGTAATAGATCAAATTTCTAGTACTGACATGTCCTCAAAAGTCTGTATGATCCGCTCCGTTTGCCCGTCTGTCTGGGATGGAAGGTTGTACTAAGATTCACCTTCGTACCCAAGTCCTTTCTAAAAGGACTTCCAAAATTGTGTTGTGAAGTGGGCTCCTCTATTAGAAATAATGGATATGGTAACCCCGTGCAATCTAATAATCTCCTTAATGTAAAGTCTGCATAGTCCTCAGCTGTGTCAGTCGTCTTGACAAGTAGGAGGTGAGCTGACTTAGTCATTCAGTCTACTATGACCCATATCGAATCATGATATCTACGAGATCGAGGTAGGCCTATTATGAAGTCCATGTTACTCATCTCCCACTTCCACTCCTAAATTTCAATATTCTAGGCCACACCACAAGGTCTTTGGTGCTCTACCTTAACTTACTGACAATTCGGGCACTTGGATACGAACTTTGCGATATTCTTTTTCATGCCACCCCACCAATAAACCTCTCGTAGATATCTATATATTTTTTCACTTGGGTGAATAGAGTATTTGGCTTTATGAGCCTCAGCTAGAATCCTGTCTCTAAGGCCATCAATACTTGGTAAACACAATCTACCTTGGTATCTCAAGACTCCATCTCCCCCTTTTGCAAACACTAATCCATTTTGCTTTTGAACATCTTCTTTCAACTGAATGAGGATAGGATCCTGGTCTTGTTTTTCTTTCACCTCCACCACCAAGGATGACTCGCCCCATTTTTGATAATAGCACCACCTTCGTCAGAATCTTCAATCTGTACTCCCAAGCATGCCAGTCTGTGCACTTCCTTAGCTAATTCTTTCTTTCCATCCTCAATGCATGCAGTGCTTCCCATGGTCAACCTGCTAAGAGCATTAACAACTACATTAGCTTTACTTGGGTGATAAAGGATGCTCATGTCATAATCCTTCAACAACTCCAACCATCTCTTCTACCTCAAGTTTAACTCCTTTTAGTTGAATACATACTGCAAGCTTTTGTGGTCCGCAAATACGTCTACATGCCCACCGTAAAGATAGTGTCTCCAGATTTTGAGAGCAAACACCACAGCAGCAAGTTCAAGATCATGAGTTGGGTAGTTCTTCTCATGAATCTTAAGCTGTCTGGAGGCATATGCTATCACCTTGCCTCTTTGCATCAATATGCATCCCAAACCAACTCCAGAAGTATCATAGTATACCACAAAGTCATCAGCTCCCTCGGGTAGAGATAAGACCGGGGTTATAGTCAACCTAGTTTTCAACTCTTGGAAGCTCTTCTCACAAGCCTCAGACCATACAAACTTAACCTTCTTCTGAGTTAGCTTAGTCAAAGGAGTTGAGATAGAAGAAAACCCCTCTACAAAATGCTTGTGGTAACCTGCGAAACCCAAGAAACTCCTTATCTCTGTTGGAGTTGTGGGCCTTGGCCAATTCTTTACTTCCTCAATCTTTTAGGAATAAACTTGAATGCCTTCTCCAGAAACTATATGACCCAAAAACGCCACGGATGCTAACTGGAACTCACCTTTGGAAATTTTGGCATACAATTGTTGGTCCTTAAGGGTCTAAAGGATAATTCTAAGATGATTAGCATGTGCCTCGTTATTACGATAGTAGATCAGAATGTCATCTATGAAGACAATAACAAATATATCTAGGTATGGCCTCATCGCCCTATTCATAAGATCCATGAAAGCCATTGGTGGATTTGTCAGTCCAAATGACATGACCAAGAACTTGTAATAACCATAGTGGGATTTGAAAGTTGTCTTAGGGATGTCATTTTCTCTAACTTTGAGTTGATAGTACCTAGATCTGAGGTCTATTTTGGAAAAACAAGTAGCAGCCTGGAGCTAGTCAAACAGGTCATCAATTTTAGGAAGAGGATACTTATTCATTATGGTGACCTTATTTAACTAACAGTAATCTATGCACATTCTAAGAGAACCATCCTTTCTACGCATAAAGAGAACTGGAGCACCCCAAGGTGAGACACTTGGTCTAAGAAACCCTTATCTAGGAGGTCTTTCATCTATGTATTCAACTCTTTTAACTCCGAAAGGGCCATACGGTATGGAGGAATAGATATAGGTTGAGTATCTGGGAGGGTATCTATCCCAAATTCTATCTCCCTATCAGGAGGGACTCTAGGTAGATCATCGGGAAAGAGTTCTGGGAACTCATTCACGACTAGAACATACAAGAAAGATGGTGTCTCGGTACTAGAATCTTTGACTCTTACTAGATGGTATATGTACCCTTTGGAAATTAACTTTCTGACTTTGAGATATGAGATAAACTGACCCTTACGAAAAGCTGAGCTACCCTTCCACTCTAAGACTATCTCATTAGAAACTGAAACTTGACCACTCTGGTTCTGCAGTCTATGGAGGCATAACAAGCATAAAGCCATTTCATGCCTAGAATGATGTCGAATCTACCATGACTAACTCAACTAGATCAGCTAAGATATCTGTATGGTAAACTGACACTAGACAACCCCTATAGATTCTTTGGGCTAGAATAGATTCTCCAATAGGAGTGGAAACGCTAAAAGGCTCGAGAAGACACTCTAGACTAATCCCAAACTTTGTGGCTACATAGGGAGTCATAAATGACAATATGGTACCTAGGTCTAACAATGCATAGACATCATAAGTAAAAACTTTGAGGATACCAATAACCACATCTAGTGACTTCTCTTGTTCCTGTCTGGTGGTCATGGCATATAGACGGCATGTGCCCCCACCTGCTCCTGATGTAGCACCCCTCTGAATTGGCTTACCTTATAGTGCTACAAAAATTTATTTGAGATCTGTTATACTTCGTGTTCTACCTCCTCATAGGACAATCCTTTAAAAAGTGCCCTACCTGACCACATCTAAAACAACCATTTATGTCTACAAGGCACTCTCATGGATTAGACCTGCCATACTTACCACAAACTGGATAACGAATCGGTCCTTGAGCTATACTCCCCTGTGATTGGCTGCCCTAAAATCTGTTGTTCTATGATCCCTGCTCATTTCTGACCCTTGGTGCAGGTGCACTAGCCGATAAAGGTGTTGTTCCAGATGTCCTAGGCTAAAAGGATAAATGATTTGCATTTCCATCCCTCTCTTCTTACCCGTCTCTTGGCCTGACGTCTTGGCCCTTTTGTTTTTGAACTCCTCCCTATCTTGCATTTTCTCCTCCTCTACTTGTTGCACATATGTCATTAGGTGAGCTATGTCTATATCCCCAATCAGCATAACATTTCTGCCCTCTCTCTTAGTCATTCGAGAGAGCTCTCACATAAATAGATCCATCCTAGTGCGCATGTGTGCCACCATAGTCGGAGCATAACGGGACAGCTGAGTAAATCTGAGGCCATACTCCTGCACATTCATAGCTTCCTATTGCAGATTCAGAAACTCCCTCACTTTAGCATGCCTCAACTCTCTAGGAAAGTACAATCGCAGAAAGGCCTCCTCGAACACTACGCAACTCAAAACTGGCACCCCTTCTCCTCTACCTCCCTTCCACTAGTCAAACTAGAGTCTAGCCACTCCCTTAAGCTAGTAGGCAGCCAACGCGACTCGCTCAGCATCACCTGTGTGCATAACCTGAAATACTTTCTGGAGATCCTCAATGAAGTTCTCAGGATCCTCATTCACATTAGACCCTTTGAACTCTTGTGGTTTTATCCTAAAAAATTCATGAACCTGGTAGTATCCGAACCATCATTCCTACCATCTCCCAGACGACCTCCTTGTGCAGTGACTGCCTATGCCAAAGTCTGGATGGCCTGACGAAGCTCAGCATTTGAGATGTTCACTTGTAGTGGTTGCTCGGCAGGCATAGTTGGAACTCTAGGTCCCTCAGGAATTTGTGGCTCAGGCTGGTTTGCATTTTGCCTGGTTGGGCGTCCTCTACCTCTGGCTGGTCTGATGGCTCTATGTGGAGGCATGATCTGAAAAACATGGCGTAAATGCACGAATTAGAAGGGACTTAACAGAGGTAAACTCTGAAGCACGAAATGGAATAACAATTGATAGTGACACTTTCTAATAGTTGTAGCCTCCCTATTATGGATGTGGCGCACTTCACACCAATAATATGGACTCTACTAGACATGGTTCCATAGAATCCCTAGGACACTTGAACTTTGTGCTAAAATACCAAGTTTGTCATGCCTCGAGTTCACACCCTAGGCATGGCCGGTACCCAGAACCATTCTTGGTCCCAAGCTAACCACTTGGCCTGACTACTTTGCACAGTGGAAGACTGAAAAGATACGTGAAAGGCATAAATAATAATAAGCTAAAGATACTACAATATCTGAATAAACTGAATAGTAGAAATGTCTCAACAACAACTAAAAATAAGATCTAAAACTTCTGACATACAGTCTATCGAACCTTTAACTGGAATAGTCAAAATAACTACTGAAAATAAATACTATAAAGAAAACATAGACAAAGGCTCTAAAGTCTCTCACTGGTTAGAGGCCTCACCAATAACTGGATGGAAATGCTCGTCCTCAACAGAGCGCCAGTTGAGGGACTCTGTCACTTGTGTCTGCATCATAAAATGATGCAGGTCCAAAAGACGTCAGTACGTGAAATGTACAGTATGTAAAACAGCCAAAATGGAAACTCAGGATAAAGGCACTATATTCAAAGTAACTAAAACATGTCTTAAAATAGGATAGCATAAGTAATGAATGAAGTGCATGCTGAAAGTAGAACATATGTTGAAACTCTGTATGAAGAAATTAGTTCATTTAACTTGGGGAGTTTCTCTAACTCACAACTACCACTATGAGCTTCGTGATGATACAACATCTTGCCCACGCTGCAGAGCCATCCCATACGTTACCGGGGTAAGGAACAATAATTAGGGGAGTGGATCCATCCCAAAACTGGGTCATATCAGTGGCAATGAGAAGTTGTACTTTTAGTACAATCCTAACCTATGGTGGCTACGTAGTTTATGAGTTCAAGTTATTATTATTCTCACTCATATCGGTGCTCAATACTACTCTCAAAATAACTTTTATAATGCTCATACTTAAAAGAGTATTCTTGCTCAAAGTATTGTTTTTCTTCTCTTTAGGACGTAGCCCACTCTAGCTTTTCTTAAACTTTTCTGAACTCGTATCTTCTCTTTGACGGAAATTGTATCAACACAAGGTATCTTAAAACATGACTTTGTTACTCAGCTAACTTGTAAATATAGAAGTTTTAAGTACTCCTTAAACTTAACTCAAAACTGTGAATATAATAGTTTTTCATGAAATGTGTACAGGGTTATCATAATTCAACAATAACTATAAATCTTGTCTCAATAGATTAACTTAGTACTAAAATCAGTAAGGACCATGATTTTTGTCAAGAAAAAATGCATGAACAAGTATTTTGATATGATCAATTGATAATGGAGAACAAAAAACTCATCTCAACTCATAAGATTGATGTTGGGTAGGGACTAGTAGTTAAAGATACTAAAATAATAGTAGAATAGCTTTTGGAAGGCCTTATATACCTTGGAAATTAATTTCATAGAAGAATTGAAGAAGATTCTTGAAAGCCCTAGCTTTTGCCCTTTTGAAACTACTTTATGAGTTCTTGAGATATTTGAATGTTAATGATATGAATAGCCACGTTCTAGGGGTTTAATTAGGTGAAAACTGATAACTTTAGGCTTAAAAGGGTGAGAAAAGACAAAAATATCCTCTTTAAAATTGCAGGTCAAGTAGCATACGAGACCCTTTACGACCTGTAGGAAACCTTTTGTATTCTTTTGGGAAAATTTTGGGGTCTCTGGAATTCTTTACGAGCCCCATTCTATGATTAGTAGAGGGTTCTAGACCCGTGGATTGGTCCATAAAGTCTGGGGCTGAAAATTGAAGTTTCAGAACTTTTTCCACGAGTTAGAAGTACGAGTTGTACTTTATTTTATGACCCGTGAAAGAGTTTCATATTGTACCTTTGCACTGGCAGTCTTCAGTAAAATGGTCATAACCTTTGACTCTGAACTCCAAATGGGGTGAAATCAGTTACGTTGGAAATCTAATTCAAAGAGCTTTCAGTTGTATCATGGGATATCTAATTATTTGTGTGTTAAGAGTTATGATCATTTAAAGTTGACCCTTGCGTAATCTAAGGTTAGAAACTCATTTTATACGAAAATTTCGAATTCGACTAAGTACTAGAGGTCTTTTAAAACCCTAATACACTTCCCATGTATAAGAGTGAGGCTTGAAACATAGGTACTTATGAGAATAGAGTTATGGAGCATCACATGCTCAATCTCTTATCTTCATCCAAATTTTCTTACAACATCAAATTAAATAAATAGAGATTATCACAAAAAAATATGTATATAACCGCTTATAATAAAGCAATATCAGTAAATACTAACAAAGTTATCCTTTAAAGAACTGAAATGCTAGATTGAAATTCTCAATAAAAAGTATTTTTTTAATCTTTCATTTAAATAACCGAGTGTATGTATATTTATCAAAAAATAATCAAATAAAATAAGAATAAAATTACTTACTTCAGTCCAAACCTGTATATAATAATAAAAACATCACTTGTAACGCCTGGTAAAACTACTAAAACACCCCTAGAATAGAAATGTATGCATAACGCGTCTTGCCATGCTCCATTTGTGAATTTGAGACCGAATATGCAATCAACATGGAAATTTGAGTGGAAAAGTGGTCTCGTTCAAATTTTAGAGCCATCGGATCAAAATAATTTTTCGATTCAAAATGATAGGATGAGCGCGCCAAAGACACGATGCACCAAGGACACGGACATGCCTTGTATTTTTCTTAAATTTTTCGATGGGAAATTGAAAACGAGTTCGGAAAATTTTAAGAAAAAATGCACTAGTACGCACCCCATCCGCGTCGTTGATTGGGCCATTTCGAGGTGAAATTTTCATTTTAATTTGAGGGGTATTTCAGTCAATTTTCAACTACTCCTAAGTTCAATAAATAAATATAAGGGATCTTTTACATCAAGCCAAGTCCAAAGAATTTCTACCAACTAAGTTTTCGTATAAGTAGATAGAAGGGTCAACTTCAAATAACCATATCTCCTAAAGTATAATGAGTTAGGTGACCCATAATATATTCGAAGATATGTGAATTAGCTTTCCAACGCATCCAATTTCATCTTAATCAGAGTCCAGAGTAGAAAGTTATGACTATTTTAGTGAAGGCCTGCAGAGTTGTCTGAAGATTCGTGATAGCTCCGCTTCGCGGACCCAACGCAAACCCTTTTTGGATGAGATAAATGATGTTTATTCTTTTTATTTTGGGGTTACTTTCATCCTAAAATCTTTGGGGGTCTATTTAAGGTACCAAAATGTATAAATCAATTTTCATAATTAAAACTCTCTCCTTCACACCTAAACATAAACTCTCAAGAATCATCAAGTTATGATTAACTTTCAAGATTCATCCTCAAGATGAGTTATTCTTCATAAATTTCAATCTTCCCAACCCAAATTTCTTCATCTATTCATAAATTTCTAGTAGAATCTTAAATCATAACCTAGGGTTTCAAGAAAATGAATTCAAGCATTCCAAGAAAGGATGTATTGACTCTTCTTCTTCAAGAATTAGGGTTCTTCATCAAGAACTCTAAAGAGTCTAGATCAAGAATTTAAGAATCAAAGAGAAGCTCTTCAAACAATGTTTTTTCAAGTTCTTCCACTTTAAAAGAACTACCGAGATCGAGGTTTTTCTAAAGAAAGGTAGTGTTCATCAAACTTTGATTGTAATATCAACTTTCTATGTATGTAAGGCTAAACTAAAAGCATGATATTGTTCTCTCATGTGCTCCATATATGGTCTTAAAAGAGAGTTGAAAGTTCTTGAGTTTACATGCATGAGTCTTGATTATTTTCTTAAAAAGTTATATTTCTTACATGTATTTTCATATGTTGATGATCATTATAAACTTGTTTCTTGAATTGAATATTTTTCATGAGATGTTTCATAACCCTACATGATAATATTGAAAATATACATGAATAAAGATAGGGATTGAGTGTAGAGCCTTGATTGAGAATGATTGTGATTGTGAATGTGAGAATGATGATAGGTTATAGTATTTGATGGTCCATGAGTCTTTCCAAATGAACCTTAATGATTGTATATTCGATTGTTCCTTAATGATTGTTCTAAGCCATGAGCTATTGATTGAGATGTTGATTATGAGATGATTAGAGTCTCTATAAGACTGATTGAAAGATTATGCCTCTATAAACTCATTCAGATGGTTTGATTGAGATAGTTGAATGAATGGATTATTTTATGAGCATGGAGTCATGGGAGGAATTACATGTAAGAGTTAATCTAGCTTGCACTCGTCAAACTATGTAACCAAGCGTAGATAAGGATTAGGATCATCACATCATATTATGTTGAGATTTCCACTGATTAGAAGTCTCTGAAATCAATAGAGGACTTATAGATTATTGTCTCCATTTGAACTTTTCCATTTGGTTTCGATTCATTCCCTGCCTGGCAAGTATGGAACGGCTGTGGCAACATCAGCGAAATTGTTGTATATTCACTGGCTCATAAGTGATTGTTGTCAGATAAGACAACCTCCCAAAAAGTTCCCAAACTGAGTAATCTAAGATGATATGATATGAGATGTGATGAGATAAGTTGAGTTGAGTTCCTTTGAGATGAGTCTGATTTGATTGATGAGTTAATTGGTTGATGGGTTACTTGTCTACTCTTTATTCTCTCTTTAGATAGACATTTGACATGTTGATTGTTATTATTTTGAGTCAATTGTTGTTTCTATATTATTCTACATGTTTCGATTTCATTCAACTATTTTACATACCATACATTCCACGTACTTATGCCACTTCGGCATTGCATCCTTTCATGATGTAGATACAAGATTTGGAGATCGTCAACAGGCGCATCGTTGAGGATTTGAGACGTTCAGCTGGTTGGTGAGTCTCCCTTACTTCGGAGGATTCATTATATTTATTTCTTCTTGCTTTAGAGTTAGAAACTTATTAGTTTATTTTGATTGAGGTAGCCATGGGTCTGTCATGGCACCACCTTATAGTGATAGAGGCTCCATAGACTACAGTCGAATGTTGATGTTAAGACTTGTTGAGCTAGTTTTTTTCTACTAGCCTTTTATTTATAATATTATTATTTAGACTAGATGATGACGTGCCCATTTATTTCCTTGTATATTCCGCTGAGTAGTAGAATTTATAAATGAATAAATGTGATGAGGCCAAGTGGTTCGCTTGGGGACTAGCAATAGTCTTTTTGTGCCGGCCACGTCTTGGAAACCCTCCCGGGGCATAAAGTAGTAAAGAGGACTAGTGATCTTTTAGTGAAAGCACCTATGGAAGTATATGTCACGACCCAACCCAGGGGTCGTGATTAGTGTCGATTGGGCACTCAAACAATACCAAACCAAATTCCCAATTATATTAGCTAAGGAATCTACCGAAATTTCGCCAGAGTTTCCTCTGTTTTACTGACTACCCAAACCTGCAAACAGAAATCCCAGCATGCCACAAACATTCATACACATA
>JAPFFP010000098.1:5486385-5499639 GCA_026153255.1 Solanum medicagineum
AAGGTCTGCGTACATTCTACCCTCCCCAGACCCCACTTGTGGGATTCCACTGGGTATGTTGTTGTTGTTGTTGTTGTGTACATTGTTAGAGGTTGGGAACACGAATTGTGTATGTAGGCATTGCATCCAAAATACTGTTGACCATCGTCAATTTATCCTCCGAGAAAAGGTACCAACTCCTCCAATTGGTCAACTTTTTCTCACATTTTTCTATCTATTCCATATTCCCTTTGATTTGCTTGTGGCTCCCAAAGGAATTCCTAAGTAGTAGCTAATTCCCTTACTCTTTCACCCAGCATAGCTTCAAGATTGTCCATCTCTGTCACTTCATTAATAGGGTATATGTAACTCTTACCCCATTGATATTTAAACCAGAGATGACTTCAAAAACAATGAATACCACCCTCAGTATCAGAATCTGGTTCGTAGCTTCTCCACAAAAAACTAGAGCATCATCTGCATACTGCAGATGAGTTATCTCCAGGTTGTTAATGGCTTTGTTGCCACCTGAAATCCCCAGCCTGACCCAATATTTTCCCTGGTCGTCTGTATCAAGTTACTTTGACCTTCCATAACTAGGATGAAAAGGAAAGGTATAGGGGATCACCTTGTCTCAGCCTCTTTTGAGAGGAGAAAAATCCACGAGGGGTCCTATTAGTAGGACTTAGAAGTGAGAACTTTACTGTGCTAATCCAGTATCACCCATCTTATCCAGTTGGTTCAGATCTTATCCTTTGCATCATCAATATCAAAAGGTCTCAGTTCAAGTGATCAGATATCAAGTTTGCATAGAATTCCCAGCTGTTTGCCTCTTTGTCTGGACTTCACACACTCATTTTTCTATCAATACTACACCCATGATTGCCCTCCTTTATGAAGGCCATTTGTTGTCTGTCCACTAGGTTGTGAATCACCTTTTTCATTATTTTTGCCAAAAGTTTGGCTATAATATTATATACGCCTCCTATCAGGCTTATAGGTCTGAAGTCAGTTAGTTCCCTAGCTCCAACTTTCTTAGGAAATAATGCTATAAATGTATCATTGATGCTTCTTTCAAAGATTTCTGCCTTTTTGAAATTCTGAACTGCAGCGACCAGTTCATGTTTGATAGTGTTAGCACTGGCTGAAAAAAGCTTAGTCACCTGGACATGATTTGATGCTCTGCAGAATCTCCTGTTCCACCATTGGTGCCATTAGCATGTTCTCTTCTCCAGTCATAGGGCAATTCCTTACTTCCAGATGTGGTCTTCAGTCTTATACTTCTGAATAAAGCTTTTCATAAAAGGTAACTATCTCCTCTTGTACCTCTCCATGATTACTCAAAAATTCTCCTCTCACTTTCAGCTTTGAAGTCGCATTCATTCTTCTGTGTTCATTGGTAATTTTGTGGAAGAACCTATCGTTCGTATACCCCTGCTTTAACTGTGTAGCGTTGGACCTTTGTCTCCAAGCAATTTCTTTACCTATGTCTTCAAATCCATGTTGGAGCAATTTTGGTTGTTATTCTGTAAAGTTCTTCGCTCCTGAATCTGTTCTAGTCAGCTAATTGTATCAGGACATTCTGCTTTCAGGCCCCAAGTTCCCTTGAGTTGTCTTACTCCACTCCTTCAGATTCCCTTTCACTTCTTTAAGGTTTTGCCACCAACACCAAATGTGGTTCCCCTGAGAATTTGAAAGACTCCCACTACCCTTTGACTTTTTTTTATTGAACCCCTCTATGGTCAGCCAACAGTTTTCAAACTTGAAGTATGACCTTATGGTTTCCCGTTCACCACATTGTAGCATTATAGGAGAGTGGTCTGAGGTCATCTATGTAGGATATTTTGCCTGATATTTCTGAAATTTGTTTCCCATTCTTCAGAAAATAGGATTCTATCCTGTCTGGCGTTGTTGTATGGTTCCTCTTTCTTCCATGTGTACTTTTCCCTGGATAACTCAATGTCCACAAGTTACATGTCTTAAATGAAGTTTGAAAAGTCTGTCATGCCTTTGTTAATTCAGCTGTAGTTTTCCATCTCTGAAGGGCATCTAACTGTGTTGAAGTCTCCACAAAGGACCCAAGGTCCTGAGACTAATCCTCTGGCTGCTCCAATCTCCCGCCAATTTTCTTCCCTCTCCTCTCTATCATTTGGAGCATAGATTCCTGTGCAAATTCAAATCTTGGCAGTTTCCTGTGAAGCTGCATGTGACAGAGCACATGCCTACACTGCTATTTCCCCTTCCATACTCTCTTGTCCCACATTATGATTGTGCCGCCTCTAGTCCCACTCTTATAGACTATGTTTGTGTGCCTACTGTTTAACTGCTCCTTCTGACATTTCCATATTGAATGAAGGGTGTTGCCTTGAAGGATTCAGCCTCGACCCTTCTATATCTCCTTTATAGGCGCTTTTCCTCGAGCACAAGTTTTGTGAGGGGCCTCTTACTTGGGCTTGCTCTCATAATCCTTCCAATCATCTAGTATATCACTGCTTCAGTGCCAAAGTTGAACAATGCAACTCTAAAACGGATCATTACGGAGTGCATCTTTTTTGCTGATAGTTTACCTGCCCCATGCAGTTAGATGTTCTTGAGGAGCATTACCAAGAACTACTCCTTCTGTCCCCAATTTATGTCGCTTAGTTCGGATTTCTAGAGTTAAACAATTTAACTTGACTGTGAATTCGGGCATGGAATCTTAATTTTTCTTGAAATAAAATTAATGTATTTGAAAAATTAAAGTAAAAATTACTATAAGACACAACAATTAATAATTCAAGGTATTTAACTAATATATATAAATATACTACTCAAAGAAAAATTTGTTTGAATCTAGAAATATGAAAGGTGCCATATAAATTGGGACAGGGAGAGTTCTTAGTTTACCTGAGAACTGCTTAGTTTATCTGCGGCGTGAAGTTAGATCTTTTTTAGGTGCATTACTAAGAACTACTGAACGGTTTGACCATGTTATTTCACTCTTCTAGAACTGATTCTGCAAGCCAAGCCACTGAAGAAAGATTATGTCACGACTGAATAGGTCCTTTTCTTCCTATTCAGTGTGCTAGTCAACGTCTCAGCTTCAGGAAAAGTCCTCTTTCTCTTTTTCTTATGGATTCAGTTAATTAACAGTGATATTATTTTGATGTACTAACTACTAAGGATGAAAGGTACTTGTTTAGTATTCTGCACAATGTAATAAGGTTAGATGACATCAGGAATGGCCCCTTCTTCAATTTTTTTTATTTTGTTATAACATCACATTTAGATTTATGTTGTGCAACTCTGAAGCTTGCCCGCAATGATCATTAATTACTCAACATTTTACCAATATTCTCTAATTTTAGATTTTGTAATGCAAGGTTGTCCGTAATCTAATTCAAGCTGGACATGAAGTTCATGTGGTTACGGGTGCTCCTGACTATGTTTTTACTACTGAGACACAATCGCCTCTACTTTTTATCCGTAAGGTTAGTCTTTTTGGATAAGTCATCCATAAGGTTAGTCAGGTTAAGATAACTGATCACTGTACACAGCGGTTGAATGCTTTTGCTTTTTACAAATCAAGGATTACAAATGCTTGTTATCAATGAAATCAACGTTATTTATCCCCATGATAACATATGATTTCATCCTTTAAAGAAATGTTGTGCATGTCATCCTTTGCTGCCTGATTTTGAACTAATCAACAGAGAGTTGCGCTAGACAGGGACTTCTATTGGTGTTTTAATCCTGTCAAGCTGCAGAAGAAAATTTTCCTTTCCAATTACATTACGTAATAGGATGAATAAGTTTAAGCTTGATAATCTCTGCTTTTACATTTGTCTAGAGAAATAAGGGAAAATTGATGAACTGTTATTAGGCAAAATAGATCAAGGTTTTTTTTGAGAATAGGTAACATGTTATCTTCTGGTAGTGGATCGTTTTCAGTCTCCACTGCAAAGGAAAGAATAACATTTCCCCTCAATATGGGAAGTCTGTGGCGCTAGCATTCTGACCTTTGATCAAAGCATATGTACATGTACCTTAATTTTTCTATGGATGAGATTTTATTATTACAGGTTCTATTGGACTGTGGAGCCGTTCAAGCAGATGCTTTGACAGTTGACCGTCTTGCTTCACTGGAAAAGGTGGGCCACTAGGTCTATGATGAGGCAAAAGGTTCTATGGAAGCAGTTATATATCTGATTTTGTTTCATATCAGACATTTTGATTAAAAGTGCTACTTGTTCCAACTCTTTATCCAGTATAACCAGACAGCCGTACTACCTAGGGATTCAATCTTGGCCACAGAAGCTGAATGGTTGAAATCTGTGAAGGCTGACTTAGTGGTAATGTGATCCTTACATGACATCTGCTCTTATATATATTGTACTGCTAGTTGAAACCCATTCATCTCTGTATAATACAAGCTAGTTAGACTCTATTTCTCCTACATCCAGAAGTACTACTTGGTATTACTGTGCTTTGGAAAGGGAAAACATTTGGCACTTCATCCTGGTGAAGTTTGCTGAAGGGAGAAAAACTTCTTTAGATGTCTGACTTAAATGAATTGATGGAAAATATGATAAAATGCCTACACTGGGAAATGAAAAATATAACAACAACAAGATACCCAGTGGAATCCCACAAGTGGGGTCTGGGGGGGTGAAATGTACGCTGACCTTACCACTACCTCATAGAGATAGAGAGGCTGTTTTTGGAAAACCGTCGTCTAAAAATTCAAGCCCCATAAATAGAAGATACTAGGTATAGAAAAAAGGGAAAAGAAGAGAAAATAAAGGAAAACGACTAATAATAAAAAGCAAATGATAGTATATAAATACGATAAAAGTAACAAATATAAGACGGAAAAAGAAAAATATCATTACTAAAATTCAATTGTACTTCAACCTTGGAAAAGAAAAAGATTTCAGATAAAGGTGAAATTTCCCAAATGAAATTCTAATGGAAGTTTCTCTTAATAAAAGAATATCTCTGTTTTTCATTAATCTGAAAGATAGAAGATAATTGAAAGGAAATATCTCTGTCTGAACTGTAAATTGTCAATAGGATTGGAAATCACAGATAAATCATGAATGAGAAAAAGCAGAACCAAAGTAGGGGCTGAATTAGAAGAGTCTAGATTCAAATTAGAGGGGAAGTCTAATAAAGTGGGATCTTTAGTGTTACTAAATGTAATTGGTGAATTGTCTAGCTCTCTTTTGTCTATTAAAAGATGTCAAGCATTTTAGGAACCTTAATTTGATTTTCTCTAAGTGGAATACCTCAAAAAATGTGAACTTGAGATGTGAAACCAAGTTATGCAGCCAAGTGCCTTTGAATGCAAGAAAATATCTTATACCTACTGGATCGGATACTTTTTGTTGCATTATGTAGCGTGCTTACTCCAATGAGATAGTGTCTTGCATGAACGATTCATTTTGTTGGCTGCTTCAGAAAATAACACAAGGAATCAAAAGTATTACATTTTTGCTGTATACACCTGTTGTATATGTAAAACCATGTGGAGTGAAGGTGTTAAAAATGTACACAGTAGACCTAAAATTACATGGCAGGAAATTGTCTGGAAGACCTTCAATCCCTTGGATGCATGCAGACCTAGCGAAAGATAGAGCAAAATGGAAGAGAAAGATCTATTTAAGTGATAGCGATTAGTTGAGAGTATGTTTTAGTCATGTAAGTACGTTTACGTTCCTATGCTTTCTAGGAGTCTTTTCGCTCTATCAGATATTTACCAGTAAAAAGTATGTAGAACTTCTAGTACTTTTTACTTTGTTGTATTTGACATAATATAGGCCTGGGATGAGTATAAATGGAGAAACCTGACTAGTAAGGATTCATATAGCCAATCCCAACTTACTTGGGCGGAGGTTTAATACTTCTTTGGTTCTTCTTTTTGTAATAAGGTTTGTCTAGTTGTTGAATACACGCTGTTTTGGATTCTATGTCAACATGAGTCCAAAAGCCATTTACAAGGCTTATGCTTCTTAATAAATAAAGAAGTGCATTCCCTTTCATGGAAAGAAGTAACTATTGCAAGATATGGCAGGGAAGGACCATGGACTACTAAGGAAGTAAAAAATCCATATGGGGTAGGTCTCCGGAGAACTATCAGAAATCAGTGGCCACGGTTGTGGGATAATTCTGTTATTAAAGTAGGTAATGGTAGAAAAACTAAGTTCTGGGATGATATATGGCTGGAACAGACTCCTTTGAGGCAACAGTTCCTGGAAATATACACCATTAACCATCAGGAGCAAGCTACAATTTCAGAAGTGAGGAATGCACAAGGCTGGAATCTGTCTTTCAGAAGATTCCTAAATGACTGGGAGGTAGAGAAAATGATCCAATTCTATAATACCTTAGAACAAGCACAAAATCTTAATTGTGAGGAAGACAGATTGCAATGGAAGAGGAACAAAGATGGTAAATTCAAGGTGAAAGCAGCCTACAAGATACTGGACACTTCAATTCATACCAAGGACTGCCCTTGGAAGATGAATTGGGTAGGCAAGATCCCACATAAGGTGGCCTGTTTCACTTGGGGCTAAGCAAGCTGTATTGACTCAAGACAACCTTATGAAAAGGGGAAAACAATTATACTCCAAATGTTTTTTTTGTGAAGCTGAGACGGAGACGATAAACCATCTTTTCTTGCATTGTGAAGTGACTGAGCAACTCTGGCAATGTTTCTTTAACTTGAAGGGGATCAGATGGTCTATGCTTAGGAATGCTGCAGAAGCTCTAGCATGCTGGAACAGAGATGGGAATCAATCAGAACATAAGGAGAGATGGAAGATTGTCCCTGCTTGTATCTGGTGGACAATTTGGAAGGAAAGAAATCAGAGATGTTTTGAGAACAAATGTATCCCCTTTCAAAGTCTTAAAATGAACCGTTTAGCAACTTTATTTTTCTGGTGAACTAATTTTGTACCTAAGGATCCGGGAGAGATATCTCTTTTTTTAGATAACTTGTGAAGATCATAGGTGATAGATCTTTTGGTGGTCCTATACTTTTGATGTAATTACTACATGAGTACACTATTGGTGTAGCTCTTTTGTTTGTAATACTAGTTAATTTTATCAAAAAAAAAAAAAAAAATTCCTTCCTTTTGTGTGTTGGCCAGTTAATAAGGCTATAAGTTCCTGCTAAATAAAATTATACATTTATGCTAACATTATTCTTCGTCCTTGAGTTTTTTTCTGATGTGAAATGCATAAAATTCTTATGAGAGTATCCAGTTGTTGAAGGCTGAATGAATTGGAGATATGCAATAGACTAATAGAAACAGATTTCAGAAAATGGGTAGATAGATAGATAGAAGTTATACTAACTAAAAGAGACACAGGCATCTCATATCTCGTAGAACAATTTTTCTGCATACAATAGATGATTACAACTATGCTCTATATTACTAATATGCATTATATATAATAAGATGATCCATAACTACTTGCCTACACTTATGATAAGAACATATAACTTGTAGCGATAGAAACTGCTTAGTTGATAACTTCCAGTGACTTATTAGAAATTGCTTAATCCTCCAGATTTTCTTTATTTCTTTGCCTCTTCCTCCTTGAATAAGTATGGAATATACGTGACTTATCATAGATCTTCTGCCTAGCTGTTGAACATATGCTATTTTGGATACTATGTCAACATGAGTCCAAAAGCCTTTTTCAAGGCTTATGCTTCTTAAGTAAATATAGAACTGCACTCCCTTTGTATGTTGGCCAGTTAAAAGGCTACAAGTTCCTGCTAGATATAATATACGAACACTATTCTTTGTCCTTGAGTTTATTTCTGATGTGAAGTGCCTAAAATTCTTCTTTTTCATTAGTAGATTTCAGATGTAGTTCCTATTGCATGCCGAGCAGCTGCAGATGCTGGAATTCGTGCAGTTTGCTGCACAAACTTCAGGTAACACACTCGTGATGTTGAATTTTAGGTTATATCTCCTAGATAATATACATAACTAATGGATGCTAGGATGTGGGGATATCCTTGCTTATTGTTGTGCTGCATAAGTAGGGCAGTTTTCATGGTAAACCTTTGACGTACTTTCAGTTTATAAACTTTTTTAATCAATAAGCTGCATTGAAGTTAAGCTATGTCAAGTTGAGGAAGGTGGAATTGAGGCTTTTAAGTAGCCGTCATATATTTCCTCTGTAGACAATTATGAATATTTCTTGCAATTTTTGCCTTGTCTTTGATTGAGGTTTCATCGAAGCTCGCATATGTAAAATGTGCATAAATATTCACTGCATGCTTGTCTGCCAGAATATTAAAATTCTCGTCCTCCTATGTGTCGATATACAACATTACCTTTATATCTCTTAGCATATGTAACTCAGAGAGAGAACAGGAACATAGGCATTTTGCTCTTTTGCAATCAATGTTGGATTGAAACATTAATGACTGGATGTGCCTCTACTAGAGTGTCCTGAAGAACTTATTATGTTAAGATTACTTACCACGCTATTATCTTTTCCATTGGATGATTGATTTAGTTTCACCGAATTAACAAGCTTTTGAAGAGTCTACCTTCATTTTCATAACCAGTTCATTGTTCGCCTGTATTTTCTTGTCTTATTAACTTTTCAGTTACATCCTTGGATTAATGTATAAGGTGACTTCACAATGGATTGTGTTGAATTCCAGTTGTTAAGGAATCAACAGTAGGAACTCTCTGTAAAATGGATAGTTGAAATTATATGAGCTCGTTAGTAATTACATTTGGAAATTAGAGTACTACTTATTTGTAAGTTTTTTTCTGTGGCTGTTGTCAGTTATAGGGAAAGGTGAAAGAAAAGAATACTGGCTCAGCGTCCTTTAGAATAATTTGTACGTCTAGGATGCATGAGATCATTGTATTGTTTTTGGCTTGAAAATGCAAAATTACCACCATATAAACAGATAGGAAGCTGTTAATTTGTCTTTCTCCTTTGCTTAAACTCTGGCAGTTGGGATTTCATCTATGCTGATTATGTCATGGCTGCTGGATATGACAATCGTTCAATAATTTGGCAGGTGATTACTAATCTTCAGTAGATATATATTATACACAAAAGAAATGTAACAATTATATATTCCACTATTCGGGCTTTTACCTTTTCATCTTCACCCAAATACTCTGAAAGAACTTCCACAAAACCATCAAACAGTGGGGTTAGATATTGAAGCTGCTGTATATTTATGCAGCTAAAATGCGATGCATTTGGTACTGTAATAGTAACGTATTGTGATGTTGTGATTTAAAATTGTAATTTTCCATATTTAGACTTCAGAAATTCTAATGTGTTATTTCTCATTCTCATATTGTCCCTCTGATAAGTGACATCCTAGTGTTGTATATTCCACTATTTTGAACAATCAAAGAATATATTCCACCTCTTTGCTCATTTCAAATTGTTGCTGATGTTTACATTGTCTTTAGATCCATGCTATGCCATGTTTTAGGCATTACATTGTCTTTAGATCCATGGTATGCCATGTTTTAGGCATCTAATAACTGAGAAATAGATCTTAACTATGATTTGGAAGGTTGTATAGAATGCTATTTGTGGAATGGTAAAGCCGAAAGGGGGAGACAGTAGTTATTTGGATGGAGAGAGAACAAATTAAACTTTATCTAAGATTTCTTACATTAACCATTTTGGGATCTTTCAAAAAAAATTAAACTTTATCAAAGAATTTTTTAACTTCTATGTACTGCACCGGGTAAATGATGGGATTTTATTAAGGAGTTGTATTTGATTTTTTTGCTATGCCCCAAATTTTTTATTCTATAGAACTGTACTCACTTTGAGTTTATCATATTTATACACTTGTAGAACAATCTATTTAAGTATTTTGTTTCTACGCTTTTGAATGCTCCCTACCCTATTATCTTGCTTAAAAGAAAGCAACCATTTTCTGTTTGTCTGTACGTATTACTGAGGATGACTTTCATATTAGTACATATTCTCATGTGCTACTTCTAATCCTTTCTTTTATCTGACTTTCATTGGAAAATCCAATATCAATGCGACCGATGAATGATGCTAATCTAGATAGCAGAGGATTATTCTCACTGTGAGTTTGTAATTCGTCTTCCAGGATACTGCCCAAGTATGTAATTTCCATTTCTCAACTATGTTATGCAGCTTGATTTTACCTGATTTCCGTTTCCCATTTGAGTTTTGCTTTGGTTCTGGTGTCAATATTGCACATTCATGTACTGCAATTGAACAGATGTGCTGTTCTCAGTATATTAATTTTGGTTATTTTGTTCTATTTCCCATACTTCTATTTTGATTGTTTGGCTAAACTAATACTCTTTGCAGTGCCTGCTTTCCGGGACGTTATTGATGTTCCCCTTGTTGTGAGAAGGCTGCACAAAACTCGGGAAAAGGTGAGTAACAATCCTAAGTCACCTTCTTGACATGTGCCTAATTTTTCATGTTATCAATATTTTCTTCTTATACAGGTTCGGAAAGAACTTGGAATTCCAGACAGCCAAAAAGTGCTTATTTATAATTTTGGTGGACAGGTAAATGTCTCATTTTAAGGGAATGCTAAATGTGTTTTAATATATGTTCTTGCCAGAGTCTAGTCTTCTAAAAAATTCTCAATCTAGCAACTCAAGCTTTATTTTTCTACTAGTGAATACTTGGAAGATAGGTTTTGGTAGTGGTAAGGTCTGCGTACATTTTACCCTCCCCAGACCCCACTTGTGGGATTCCACTGGGTATGTTGTTGTTGTTGTTGAATTATAGTATCTGCATTAGGTTTTGCTATCATTTCATGAACAGGTGATGGTGGTGTAGTTTAGTTAATTGTCCTAGCTATTGTGGTAATAAGTGATTGGACTATAAGGTGTCTCTATCAAAGAATATGCACTGGAGGTTCTGTAATTATCAAAGGTACTTCTAGTAGACCAAGCATCACATTTCTTATGCACTTGATAACAATCTTATATACTATTTCACATGCAGCCTGCTGGATGGAAGCTGAAAAAGGAATATCTGCCTGAAGGATGGTTATGCTTGGTTAGTTATTGTAGTCCTCTGTTAAATTTCCACTTTGCTCATTGTAGATGCTTTTCATATCTGCTAGACCTTCACACAAAAATATGGTCTGTGTTGCTGGTAAAGGTCTGTGGTGCTTCTGAAGATCAGGAGGTGCCTTCCAACTTCATTAAACTTCCAAAAGACTTTTACACCCCTGATGCTATTGCAGCTTCAGATGTTTTGCTTGGTAGGGAGTATTAAAGCTATATAAGTCCTCAGTGTTTGACTACATTTCATATCAAGCATATACTTTCTTTCAGGTAAAATTGGATATGGCACAACAAGTGAAGCCTTGGCATACAAGGTGCCACTTGTCTTTGTACGCAGAGATTACTTTAATGAGGAACCATTTCTGAGGAATATGATTGAGGTATATGGCATTGGCTATTGTTTTATAATTGATATATACCATTAATTTACTCAAAATACAATTATAAAGCACATGTGTGGCTATGCAATGTAGCATTACCAAGCTGGTGTAGAGATGATCCGGAGGGATTTGCTCACTGGTCACTGGGCTCCCTATATTGAACGTGCTATTACACTGAAACCATGCTATGATGGAGGAGTCAATGGTGCTGAGGTACCTTTGCTGTCTCTTTTATGTTTATTCTCAATACACAGGGTACACAAAGTAAACAACTCTTTTGGACTATTGTTAGTGAATATTGACCGAAAAATTGAGTAACTCATTTTATGGACAGCCATAAGCGAGCTTTCGACAAATGTTGGATTCATAAAGACAAATTTTATTACAAGAAAGTACTCATCAAAGAAACTACTGTCCTACCTAAGAACTTAAAGCGGGGAGTATTTCTTTCGGTCCATTTTGTGGTGTAACTTTTGAACCACTAAATCAGACAAGTGCTATATTTAAAATCATTGTTCAACTATTTAAAAACTTTACATATAGTGTTCATTAACATTAAAAAGACTTACGACAAAGTTTTGAGTAAAGTCCTCAAGAGATGCTAGGAGGCTAGAGGTGTACCAATGCCCTACACTAGGGCAATGAGGGACATGTATGATCGAGCCAAGACTTGGATTAAAACGGTAGACGGGGACTCAGAGTACTTCCAGTCAAGGTGCGATTTAGGGATCGATGCCTCATTCCTATTTGCCTTGGTGATGGATGTATTTGTTAGAATAGGAATAAGATTACATAGTCCTATTTAGAATAGGAATAGGAATAGTATGTTGTTTCCTAGTTGGATTTGGATTAGGTTTGTAGTGTCTATAAATAGGGTCTTTATGTAACATGAAAACACACAATTCAATAATATATTTTTCCCAATATTTCTCACATGGTATCAGAGCATTTGTGAGGAAAAAAAAAGAGGCAGCGGCGTCACTGTTCCAGCTCCGGTGGTTGGTTGGTGTTCTCTTCGTTTCTGTGGGTAGCCCGGGTAGCTCGGGCGACCACAACCAAGACAGAACCACCGGAAAAATTCGCCGCACGCGCCCTCACACGTCGCCGGAAGTTTCTGTTTTCCGGCGAGATTTACTTCACGCGCCGGCGCGTGTGGGCTCTCCGGTGACCCTTTTTTCAATCTTTTTCTTCTGTCGGGATCGTACAGTGATTCCGACCACCTCCCAGCATTTTTATCCAATTTCCGATGCCAAAATTAGGGTTCCGACGTCATTTTTACTGTTCCAGTCAGTTTTCTGGCAGTCTTTTTTGAAGATTTTTTCATCAGTAAGGTCGCCGCTGCATTCAGAGGCAGACCACATATATTTTTTCTATTGTTTTGACTAGTTTTTGGTGGACATTTGATTTCCAGTGATTACTACAGTGTGGCCTTAAAAGATGTCCTTTGGAATCGATATGTTTGGCTCCAAAAGTACAGGAATAGGAAGTTCTAATCCTACGATCACTTGAGAACCATTAATGGGTAGTTCCAACTACTTAGCATGGGCTTCATCAGTTGAATTATGGTGCAAAGGTCAAGGTATTCGTGACCACTTAACTAATAATGCTTATGATGAAAAGAAAAAGGCTACTGAGGAATCTCTAACAGCCAAAGCACAATGGGATAGGGTTGATGCTCAATTGTGTAGTCTCTTATGACGTTCTATTGATTACAAGTTGATGCCCTTGTTTCGCCCATTCCAAACATGTTATTCAGTTTGGGAAAAGGCTCGTGCTTTATATACTAATGACATATCTCGATTTTATGATGTGGTATCTCGCATGACCAACTTAAAGAAACATGAATC
>JAPFFP010000098.1:5499739-5535875 GCA_026153255.1 Solanum medicagineum
AGCCATTTTGCTTTATTCCATCATACTCCAAAGCCAAAAAATAGTTAATCTTTGGCTCCATCCGAGATTGATGGAAATCATAGGTAACGTTGCAAATTGTGAAAATAACCTTGCATCATTCTGTTTGATTTATTTCATTTCTGATGAATATAGAACTACATAGAGAATATCTCCGCAGCAGGTGATATCCGTGCTCGTATTTCTATGTAGTTCCTGAAAACCACATGTTATTCCCAAAATTTGCATGTCTAATAGTTTACTTCCACGCTGTCAATGACATATTGAAATAGGTATTCAAGATTCTGTCATTCCTATCATGCCATGTTCGGTAGGACCTAGTTTGTTGATTCTTGGATCATAGTTATAGTTTGGGAGATATATTGGGCAACATCAAATTATTATTAAAGATGTCAGAAAATTTTACATGGCATCTCTTTGTAGATATGTTCTCCGAGAAAGTCCTCTAGCTTCTTTTGTATCAGATCTTAATGGCTTTTAAATGGGTCACCCCATATGTACTCTTAGGTGCGTTTGGCCACATGTATTCCCAAATATATTTGGGGAAAACTTGGGAACCAATGCTTGGCCATATAACTTGCCATTACTTGGAAAATATATTTGACAAACATCCCAAGTTCCCAAATAAAAAAAAAAAAAAAAAACTAGTATTTGGGCCAAATTCTAGCATTTGGGAATTTCCAAAAATTTTCAAAAATTATCACAAACTTTTATATTTTATAAAAACACTCATCATTTATATTTGTTATACAAAATTTATACAATTATATACATATTTTATACAATTTTTATCTGAGCTTGCTCTCCTAAGTCACTTCCAATAACAAGTAGTAATAGTAGCTTTTATATACAAATCATGGTATTTTCCTTTTATTTTCTTTCTCTTTTTTCAGATTCATATTAATTGTGTTTGTTGTCTTAACTTTTCACAGGACATGTTTTTATAAAATGAAACAATGCAAACTTATGGGTGTTTTTAATAATATTTAAAACTTATGGGTGTAAATCATATTTTTTTTAAAAATCAAATATTTATCCCAATATCTATAACCAAATGCATGGTGAAATTTCACCCAAAAATGACTTGCCAAAATTTTTTGGGAATTTGGGGCCAAAAGCTAGCTTAGCTTGCTGCACAATTTTCATTTCATTAATGACTCTTATGGTTATGAAGTATTGGAACAGTTTTCTCATTCAAAAGCTTTGTTTATGATTCAAGATTGGGGCACATTCTATATTCCTCAATCTCTTTAGGAGAAAGAGTTTGAGTCTCGTCATTGTCAAGTTTCAACTTTTATGGAGGTGGATTTGTGGTATTTCGATCTCTTCTACTATACTCTACGAGAAGGATTGACGACAGTTGTTTTTAATTGCATACAAGGAGTTCAGAAGACATAACATGCTAATGGTTGATGATCATTAGGCACAAAAATGTAGCACGGGAAGCAACGAGCACGAAAATGCTTGTGAAGCTCCGCTTTGAAATATCAGAAGCTCATAAAGAGCAAATAGTTTGATAATCTTTTGCATTGTTTCGTAGAAGTTGCGGTGGACTCATTGCTTATGCAGAGATTATTGAATTCGACTGAGATTGAAATGCATACTATTTTGAGTGTAGAGTATCTATTCTTACTCACTTAAGTTTCCTTTTTCCTAATGGAGTTGTTAAAACCTAAGTTGGTATTAAGTAATAATGTTATGGTTTACTTCATCCATCTTCATCTATTTCTTTATGTATCTTTAGGTGGCTGCTAGAATACTTCAAGACACAGCTATCGGAAAACATCAAACTTCACATGGGGTAAAATTCTCCAAAATTTGTCTTCCTTTATATTAGTCATAAGATATGCTTATTATTTGTTTGACAATAATGATATCATTATTTTATTTGAACCACAGTAGCAAGCAGAAGTTTTGCTCTCCTAAAATCATGCTATTTATTTAACACAATCAACAGCTTTCGAGTTACAAACAGAGCAATGATGAAAAAGGGCCACTTTTCGGCTCCTGGCAGCAGGGTTTGGGGTTTTATTATATCAAAAAGATGATGTTGGGCATCTGGTTCCTGATATATGAACCTCTGCAGTTCTGCTTAATATGCTATTGAAGTTTAAATCATTATGTTAATGTTACTAAGTAAGATAAACTCTCTATCATGTGATAAATTAGCAAACAATTGTATATGTGGAAAGATATAGTGAACTGGATGATAAATCACGGTGTCTGACATTAGGTCCCTTCAGTGGATAGAAACAGAATATTCCACCAAAGCTGCATATGACAATATCTTTTGCCCTACTGATAATTTGCAATGGTTGCTTTCATTGCAGCTTAGTGGAGCGCGTAGGCTGCGAGATGCTATCGTCCTTGGCTATCAGCTTCAAGGGATTCCTGGGAAAGATATTGCTATCCCGGAATGGTATTCACTTGCGCAAAATGAACTTCGTTCACGCACTCAATTGCCAAATAAGGAAGTTCTTGATAATAGCAATCTTACAAGACAGTAAATTCTTTAATCCTATCTAGTTGTCTTTATGCTAAGTTAATTGGTCTAATATGTCTCCTACAGCCATTCTTAGGCATGTTTCTTATCAAATATTCACCTAAATTACTTTGCAGAAGTGATTACTTCGCAATTCTTCATGGAAATCATCAAGGGCTCCCTGATACACTTGGTTTCTTGAAGAGTTTGGCTGAAATTGAGTCCTCAAGTAGTCCTCAAAATAATAACAAGCTCCAAACACGCGAGCATCTGGCTGCTTCTGCAATGTTCAATTGGGAGGTATGCCTCATTCACTGTAAATATATTCTTGAGTAGATTTTTCAGATTTGTATGAGCTGTCTAGTTTAATAAATTTCGTAATAATCTAAGAATCATTAGAGGGAAATCTTAGGATGATTAACAATTTGAAATAAATCAACAAGAAATGGTGAAAAACTGCTGAAGGGAAAGTTTTCAAGTGTGCATCAATATGAACGTAGGGCTTCATTACTTATGGTATTGATCCAGACTTATTTACCAGAGTAATCTTTCTTGCTAATCTTAGTGTATTCCAGTAATAAATTGACATGGAAATTTCGATAGGTATCTTGGAATTTTTACCATAATACCATTGCAGGAAATTTACCTCGTAATGCTACTTTGTGTAAACATGCAAACAAACTCTAGAAAGCTTGCAAAGTTTCCAGGTTCAGGCTTGTCTATAAGGAAATGTGTGCATCTTACACCCTTGCCATGTATTAGGACTTTGAATATGAGATATCAATATATATTGTCTATTAATGGAGGTCTGTGTCACCAACGATATTCAAATTGAGAGCCTAGATTCTAGATTTCTCTATTCTTGTCGTGCAGGAAGAGATTTTTGTTTCAAGAGCACCTGGAAGATTGGACGTAATGGGAGGAATTGCTGACTATTCTGGTAGTTTAGTACTACAAGTAAAGTTCCTTTTTCCTTTTTATATTTTCCTTACTTATGTTTTGGAATATTTTATTCTAGTCTTATGTATTGACTTGTTGAATGCATTTGTCATATCATATCGTATAAAACTGCAAACTCTATCCTTGTATACTTGACTAACTTCATGTACTTCGTCACTAGTAAGCTATGTTGTATTTTCGTGCTTAAGCTAGTCATATTTTCAAGTGATGTTCACCTTAGCTAGAGCCTGGTTCACTGTTAAATTGTGTGTTTACCTCTTCTTTTTCATTCATGGTGAGTGTCACAAACTTAGAGCTTAGCTAAGAATTCCGTGCGGCACTAGTCGATTTGCTCACGATTCTTTTACGATCTTGCAAATATTAGTAAGCCTTTAACACTTGATCGCTAAGGGAACACTAGATTTAGTAGAAAAGAGAGCTTTGAAAAGAAGACTCTTCAGAATGCTTGGAAGATTGCTACAACTTTCTTGGATGGTTTGTACAAATGATTGGTCCTCATATTTATACTACTACCTAGGGACCAAGTGTAATTAATAATTACTTACAAGTCCCTCACTTATTTACACTTTAGTCCTCTCTCTAGAATCTTCCATACTATTCCAGAGAGAACTAAAGACTACAAGATATTTCTATACAATTTTAGAATCTTCCAAGATCCTCCTTCAAGCTCCACACGTGTCTAGAATCTTCCACACATCTCTATAGAGTTCCACACATCTCTAGAGTCTTCCACACATCTCTAGAGAGTTCCACACTTCTCCAGAGTCTTCCAAGGAACTTTAAGAGCTATTCACAATGTTCTAGAGTCTTCCAAAAACCTCTTAAAGACTTTAGTTCTTCTCTTTGACTTTAGATTCTTCCTTATTTTTGAGAACAAGTGGCGGGCCGTCACAGTTAGGGCCAACTTGCAGACACCTCTAGTTTTCCTCTGAGTACCAAGTGTTTTTAACTCATAAAAATGTGCACAATAGAGGAGGTACTCGCGCTGTCCAAGTTATGTGGCTTACTTCTTTTTTAACTCAACAACAACAACATACCCAGTGATATCCCACAAGTGGGGTCTGGGGAGGGTAGATTGTACGCAGACCTTACCGCTACCTCAAAAAAGTAGAGAGGTTGTTTCCTAAAACCCTCAGCTCAAAACCCATAAGCAAAAAGACTAGATATGACAAAATGAAATGTAAAGTAAGGGAACAACAGGTGCGGCTAACCATAAATAGCACATTACAGTAAGTAACTATGATAAAATTAACACATACACGCCAGATAATAAAAAGAAAATGGGATAATAATAATAAAAATAATACAAATGCTAATAATAATAAGAAGAAGACGACGAAGGAGAAGAATAGGAAGAAGAAAGAGAATAACTTAGCCTGCTACTCTAATTCGCGACCTCCACTTCTTTCTATCTAAGGTCATGTCCTCAGTGAGGTCGAGTTCCGCCATGTCCTGTCTGATCACCTCCCCCCAGTACTTCTTATCTTCTTATGAGATTATTTATAGGTACACAAACGTCCAAGGCTTGTTCTAGATCACAAGTTTTAAAAGTATAGTTTTATTTTGAACTCCATCCCAAGTTAAACAGTATCACATAAGTTGGAACTGAGGGAGTACTTTTTAGGCATTGACATCATGTAATCATTGTTGTCTATTTATGGTATGTTTCCATCATTTTCTTCTCTAGATGCCTAGCAGCGAGTCATGCCATGTCGCGATTCAGAGAAACCATCCGAGCAAACACAAATTGTGGAAACATGTTCAGGCTAGGCAGCCCAAGGACGGACCCACTGTTGTTCTTCAAATTGTATGTATTATCAATTCTTTGGATATTCTCATTTGCGTGTCTATCACATTTTTGGTATGCTCTGTCATGTTTTCTATATTATTTTGTCTTGACTTCTTCACTACAATGTTTTCTTCTTTTTTTTTTTTTCCAATCTGTTTTGAAATGTTTTTACTTGAGCCTAGGGTCTATCAAAAACCACCTCTTTACGTCCCAAGGTTGGGGTAAGGTCTACATACACTTACCCTTCCCGATACCACTTGTGAGATTACACTAGGTAAGTTGTTGATGTAATCTATCACATTATCAGGAAAATGCAACCCTTCTAATTCCTTAACTGATGGTTTTAAATGCTGTGGGTGCAGTTGCTAGTCAATTTTCTGTTAAATAGTCATAAAATCATAGGTATCCCATCATGAAGCAGCAAGTTGTATTGTCAGGTGTAAAGTCTGAAAGTAGTTTAACATTTTGGCCATGAGAAATAATTTTTATTTTAGCATGATATTAAACTAGTGTTTCTTATGCTTTATGCGCCCCAGTTAGCACATTTGTTCACCAGTTGGCAATTGGTATGAATATTGTGAAGTAACGCTATGTGTTCCTCAGATATGGCATGTTTTAAGAAGGGGTCTAAGTAGATCAGGTATAGATTATTACATTGACTCAGGTTATACTACTTGCAAATTTTTGGCATGCATCTGACAAACCACACAAGTACACCAAGGTGTATCAAGGGAAATAGGTACGGTAAAATATGACAGACATTTTGTCGTACATACGCACTTGAGAAGTCAACATTCTGTTCTACGATGTATATATCTGAGGCAAAACTCTAGAAAATAAATCATTTTGGCTTGCTATTGTTTTGACCTCTATTGTCATTCGTGGTACTTTTGACAGCATGGTAATTGTCAGCTCTAATTTTCTATTTTGCTCATAGGAGCTTGTGGCTTATTTTTGATGAATTCAAATCCAGGTATCATTTGGCTCAGAATTAGCTAATCGTGGACCAACTTTTGATATGGACCTTTCTGATTTTGTGGAGGATGGACAACCAATTACATATGAGAAAGCATACGATTATTTTGCCCGAGACCCTACCCAGAAGTGAGTGAACTCTTGTGTATTAGTTATCTTGCTTTTAATAGGATGCCACCAGTTTGTAACCATGAAGCATCCTCTGTAGGTGGGCGGCATATGTTGCTGGGACAATTCTGGTACTGATGACTGAACTAGGCATCCGTTTTGAGGATAGCATTAGCATTCTGGTAAGTCCTTCCGGTGTTCACACCTTTGGCAAGTTTTTCTCCTAAGTTTTCTATAGATTGCACTTATCTATTTGGCTGAACCTAAGAAGGTGGACCAATTGTTCAAGTCAATGAAGAATCTTCCCACCAAAGAACGAAAAGTTGTCTTTTAATGAGTTAAATTTAGGAATTCATTATGCAATATAAACCCTTCTTACACTGGGTATGTTCTATTATTCGATGCAAGCCTCTCAGATCTGCAAACAAATAAGAACGGCAAAACGTGAATCAAATTCCTTTTATCTTAACAGGGGGACATTTATGTACAAAACTAACCACTTTCCAAATTACAGTTACTATAATGAGTAGGCAGATGTGTGATATCAGCATAAACAGACGTTCTGAATTGGTCCATTTTCTGTTTCTTTCACAAATCAAATGGATGTAGCAATTACCTTATCTGTTTGAACATTTCATTAGTGCCAAATTAGGCCTTGGGGCTTACATCCCACCAACCCAAAAGCTAGCTAGCTCAAAAGGGAGAATAATTTCCCAAACCTTATATGGATCCTAGGTTCTTGTCCTTCACTGATGTGAGATTCATTTCATTCATCACGCCCAAATCCAAATATTTTTTACTCGGGTTCCGCTATACCTCTAGTGCGTGCACATTTATAGACTGCAGGTATTTCACCCTCCACGACTGTTTGGAACCCTAGTGGTGGACTTTTGATCAAGCCTCACTTTAATACCATGTAAAGAAATAGATTTTGGGCATAATTTAACCTCAAAAAAGAGCTCATAAGGAGAGGAACTGTGAGAAACCAAAACTTAAAAGGCATAATATTATGAATAAATCAATCCCACATCGTTAAAGGACGAGAATTTTGGGCTCCTCACTTTGAGCTAGCTTTCGGGATGTGAGTTACATTCAAAACCTAATTTTATATGGTATCAGAGCAGAACTATCCTAATTATTGTTTTTTCCTTTCCTTGTAACAATGCATCTTCTTGATGCTTTTTTCTGAATGAAACATCTTACTTTATCCAAAAAAAAAAAAAAACAATTCATCACATTTATTTGGTATCAATGTTAGACCCCTGTATTAAATTGTCCACGCACCAAATGTCCAATCGTAGGTGTGAGATGGGGCATTGAAGAGTCCTACATCAGATGAAAATGAGATGCGTGGTCTCCTTATATATGGAGTTGGGCAGTCCTCCCCTTAAGAGCTAGCTTTTTGGATTGAGTTAGGTATAATCTATTTCCTTACAACTAGACTGATATAGTTTGTTGAGAAAGGACCTTGGACCTAACTCAACCCCAAAAAATTAGCTCTAGAGGTGAAGTCGCCCAAAACCATATATGGAGACCAATTACCCATCCCACAGTCAATGTGGGAGTTTTAATGCCCTACACTGCCTAGGCTGGACATATGGATCATATGTAATATAACATGGAAGCCCAATATTAGGTAAATCAAGAATCAAGATTGAGAGAAAACTCTGTACTTTATTCCCTCAACTAATTAGAGTTATACAGTATGGTACATGTCCTTAGAAAGGAAAGGTACAACAACAACATACCCAGTGGAATCCCACAAGTGGGATCTGGGGAAGCTAAATGTATGCAGACTTTACCACTACCTCATAAATATAGAGAGGTTGTTTTCAGAAAACGCTCGTCTCAAAAATCAAACTCGATAAGCAAAAGATACTAGATATGGAAAAAAAGAAAAAAAAACAAATGATAGTATGTAAATACGATAAAAGTGACAAATATAAGATAGATAATGACAACACAGGATATAAAGACACGACTACTCCTACTAACCTACTATAACACAAGGCCATACGTCAACCTGACCCACTAGCCTATTAGCCTTCTACCCTCGACCTCCACTCCTTTCTATCTAAGGCCATGTCCTCGGTGAGATGAAGTTTCGCCATATTTTTTCTGATCACCTCCCCCCAATACTTCTTCAATCTACCTCTACCCCAACGTCTAACCCATAATTCTAACCTTTCACACCTCCTAATAGGAGCATCGGTACTTTTCTCTGCACGTGTCCAAACCATCATAGTCTCGCTTCCCTCATCTTATCAGCCACAGGGGGCTACCTCTAACTCGTCTCGGATGGTCTCATTCCTAATTTTATTACTCCTGCTATGTTCACACATCTATCTCAACATCCTCATCTCCGCGACTTACATCTTCTGAGCATGTGAGTTTTAATTGGTCAGCGCTCCACCCCATATAACAGAGACAGTCTAACCACCATTTTGTAAAACTTGTCTTTAAGTTTAGGTGGTATCTTTTTATCACACAATACTCCGGAGGCAAGTCTCCATTTCATACATGCTACCTCAATACGATGTGTGACATCATTGTCGATATAACCATTACTCTGGGTGATAGGCCCAAGATACTTAAAGTTTTCTCTCTTTAGAATAGGTTGAGTGAAAAGTATCACTTCATTGTCTGCTTCATCTCTCGCAACACTGAATTTGCACTCCAAGTATTCTGTTTTAGTCCTACTCAGTTTGAACCCTTTGGATTCCAAAGTATATCTCCAAACCTCTAATCATTAACTTTAGTTCGAGTCGTATCAATCAGTACTATGTCATTTGCAAATGGCATACACCATGGCACCTCCTCCTAAATAGACCGTGTAAGCTCGTCTATTACTAAGGCAAAAAGAAAAGGGCTCAACACAGATCGTTGATGAAGTCTCATCTCAATAGAGAAATACTCCTCCCACTATTTTTACCCAAGTTTTGGCTCCGTCACACATGTCCTTTGTCACCCTAACATACACAATTGGAACACCTTTCACGTCTAGACATCTCCATAGCACATTCCTTAGAACTTTGTCATAGGCCTTCTCATGGTCAATGAACACCATATGAATGTCCCTCTTTCTCTCCCTATAATTCTCCACTAATCTCCAAACAAGATGGATTGCTTCAATAGTCGACTACCCCAACAGAAATCCGAACTGATTCTTTGAAATAGACACTCATTTTCTCACTCTCATCTCCACCACTCTCTCTCATACCTTCATAGTGTGGCTTAACAATTTGATACCCCTGTAACTATTATAGTTTTAAATATCACCCTTGTTCTTGTACAATGGAACCATTGTACTCTTCCATTCATCAGACATCTTAGAAGTCTTCATAATAGCATTAAATAACCTAGTCAACCACTCAATATCATTCTTGACCAAGCTCTTCCAAAAATTCACCGGAATCTCATCGAGTCCTATCACTCTTCCTCTATTCACCCTACTAATAGCACGTCTAACTTCCTCAACTCTGAAACACCTGCAATAATCAAAATCTTGATGACTATCGGAGTACGCCAAATCACCCAACTCAATATCTCTGTCCCCTTTTTCGTTTGAGTTTATGAAATTAAGCTTGCCACTTTAGTTTAATGAAAGTCCCATCCACCAACATCTCACCCTCCTCATCCTTAATGCACTTCACTTGGTCCAGGTCGCAAGCTTTTCTCTCTCTCCCCTTCACGAGCCTACACAATCTCTTCTCTCCACCTTTTTTACCTAACTCAACATAGAAGCGCTCAAACGTTATTGTCTTTAGCACTCGTCACTGTCGTCTTTGCTTTTGTCTTCGCCATCTTATAGATATTATTTTAAGCCTTCATTTTTTCATCCTCATCCCTACATTCCAACCACTTCGTATATGCAATCTTCTTAGCTTTCACTTTGCCTTGAACTTCTCCACTCCACTACCAATCACCTTGACGTCCACCAAGGTCCCTCTGGAAACCCCTAATACCTCAGTGGTTACTTTCCTAATGTAGCCAGTTATGTTGTCCCACATGGTGTTCACATCATCGCTACTACTCCAAGCTCCCAAATTGCTTAACTTTTCCCCTATCTCCCGAGAACGGGCAGAAGTCAGGCCACCCCAATCTAATCCTTAGTTGCGCATAAATAGCCTTCTTCCTCTTACCCCTCTTAATCTCCAAGTCCATCACTAGAAGCCTATGTTGAGTGGAAATATTTTCACTTGAAATTACCTTGCAACTTACAAAGGTTTCTATCACCCTTTCGGAGGAGTAAGTAATCAATTTGGGTCTTAGTTATCGTACTACGAAAGGTAACCAAGTAACTTTCCCCCTCCAAGAAACATGAGCTAGCAATAACCAACTCAAAGGCTTTAGCAAAGTCCAAGAGAGACTAACTACCTCCATTCCTCTCCCCAAAATCAAAGCCTCCATGGACCCTATCAAAACCACTAGAAGTAGCACCGATATGCCTATTAAAATCTCCCCTAATGAAGATCTTTTTTGTGTCCGGTATACCTTTCACAATCTCATCCAAATCTTCACAAAAGAGTTTTTTGACTTCCTCATCTAGGCTCACATAGGGCACATAAGCATTAACTGTATTCACAATATGACTACCGACCACAAGTTTAATAGACATCTTATCATTAATCCTCCTAACCTCAACCACATACTCTCTAAGGTCCTTCTACCAGGATGCCTATTCCATTTATATCCCTAGAGCCACTAGAGTATCATAATTTAAGCCCGTCAACGTCTCGAGCTGTAGTTACCACTCATCTGCACTCGCTATATTAATTTGTGTCCTCTTAAGACTCTTCACTAGCTCTATGGACTTCCCTGTAAGTGACCCTATGTTCTAGGTCCCTACTCTCAACCTAAGTAAGCTTGTGCCTACCACTACTGCCCTAGCCTCCGATGACATGACCCTAATCCACATTAGACCCCAAGGCCACTAAATTACACTAAAAACTACTAATTGAATAAACTATAAAAGATAAAGAATAAACAATCTCACGAAAACAACAGCCTAACAATGCAGAATATAAAACCTAAACTATAATTTATAATATTCAACTAACTAAATTTGTAACCTTGTAAAATACGAAAAATCAAGATGAAAAATAATAATCCTATAAATTACTTGCAAAGCCGTGTAAAGAGTTTGTGAACTAGCAAATTAAAGATAATATTTAAAAAGCAAGGACTATAATAAAAAATAAAATTATTGAAAAATATGTAAGAAATATGTAACAAGCAAGAAATATCTAATAAGCAAGAAATATTGTAGAAAAGAGAATTATTATGAGATAATGTGTAACAAGAAAGAAATATTACAAGAAATATTAGAAGACAGAGAATGCCAAAAAAAAAATATGTAACAATGTATTCAAATAATTGTAAATATATAGGAATTGGAAGATATCAACCGGAAGATATTGTGAGGTCACCAAGAAACTGACTGAAAGTCGCGGGAGAATCGGACCAGAAATTCCGGAAAATCTGACCTTCAAACCTATTGAAACCGGAATCGGACAGCCGTCGAAACACAAATGAGATCCTCGAACTGCTTCTTTCCGTTCTTGCTTGCCATCGGAACCCTAGGATTTCCCCGTTTTGCCGGAGGTGTAATGAAGATCAGCGCGTTTTCGAAGTTCCCGGAGAGAGATCAGCGCGATAGATAAGTCGCCGGAGATGAGAGTTCAATGCGCGCAAATTCTGGTGAGTGAAGTTGCCAGAAAACGAAGAACGGATGAAAAAGAGGCGCTGGAAAACCAAGTAGATTTCGCGGGAGAAGAATGATTTCGCCGGCAACTACAGTTCTGATCTTGATAAATTCCTGAATCAATTAAATCTTTAGAACTCTCTGTTGGTTTTCACAAGAATTCTTACTGGTCACAGAGAAAAAATAGAAGGAGCTGACAAGGAATGAACCACTCAAATTGATCTTTAATGATATTCATAATATTTACTAGATCATATCCATAGTTTGTATTAACACTTCGATTTATGTCAGTCATAAATTAATGAGAGGGTCTTTTGGTACAAATATAATATCCTCGTTTCTTTTTTTGGTTGTTTGATCTGACCAAGCTAGTTTTCTGTGACCTGATTACACAGGTAAGTTCTGGTGTTCCTGAGGGCAAAGGTGTATCTTCTTCTGCTGCTATAGAAGTGGCCAGCATGACTGCTGTTGCTGCTGCTCATGGTACTATATTTTTCTGCAGAATACCCTCTTCATCACCAATCATCAATAATAATAATAATAGTAATTTACCTTACAGTTTCTGGATTTCTTTTTATATTAAATGAAGACTGAATTGCACAACCTTTCATTTTGCAGGATTGAACATTGACCCCAGACATCTGGCTCTGCTTTGCCAAAAGGCATGTAGTTCTCTCATTTTCTCCTTCCATATTTTTCCTCTGTTTCTTGGATTGGTAAAATTTCCCTTTCCAGCTCATGCTTTATTCTCTTGAACAGGTGGAGAATCATATTATTGGAGCCCCTTGCGGAGTGATGGATCAGATGGCTTCTGCATGCGGAGAGGCCAACAAGCTTCTTGCTATGGTGTGTCAGGTATGCAGCAAATTCTTTCTGCAATGTGTTCACATTGTTAATAGGACCAACTGTGAAATCAGAATTCGCACTCACTTTTTCTTTTAGCCTGCTGAGGTTCTAGGACTTGTTGACATACCACCCACCATCCGGTTTTGGGGAATTGATTCTGGAATACGACACAGGTAAAACATCCCAATGGGTATTTTTCCTTAACCCTCCCTATCCCCATCAAGTTTGTTTTTAATCCAAAGTAAGACATTACTATCTGTTCATTTCATATTTAAAAGTTCGGTCAAATTTATTTGAGGAAGTTCTTAAATAGATTAACTCAAGAGCATTCCTCATGGAGCTGCAAGAATGCTTTTTCCTTTTTTTGTTTTCCAAGTTTGGAGCAAGAAACCTCTTATGCTGAAGTGTAACAGTTCAGTTCCTCCGCCTAATGACTGACTTTTACCAAATTAAGATCTATACTTTGGCCTTATGTTCTCATTCTTTCCTAGTACTTATGAGAGTTTTCTGCAGTGTTGGTGGTTCAGACTACAAATCTGTTAGGGTTGGTGCATTTATGGGCAGGAAGATAATAAAGTCTGCTGCATCTGTGGAGTTGCACTCCTCTGTGTCAAACATTTCCACTCCCCAGCAAATCGATGGGTTCAACCCTGATGATGCTGATGAAGATGGAAAGAAGAATCTATTTGAAACAGAGGCTTCGCTGGATTACCTTTGCAACCTCTCAGCTCATAGGTTTGTTGCATATATAGTTCGTAGTTCTGTCTTTTTCTCTCCTTTTTCTACTTGCTACGTTTAATATATCTTCTAATTTCAGATATGAGGCATCTTATGCAACTAGAATCCCAGAATCTTTATCTGGCCAAGAATTTTTGGAGAAATATCTTGATCATGATGATTCTGTAACTACAATTGAGAAAGAGCACAATTATGCTGTGAGAGCACCTACTAGGCATCCCATCTATGAGAACTTCCGAGTCAAGGTCCAAATTTGGAGTTTCTATTCAAAACATTTCTGTCTGAATAATTTTTCTAGTTCCTTACATCTGATTACACTTTTTATCTCCTATGCCTATTCGATGTCTCATATTCATGATGAACAGTTGTCTGACACGTGTATCAATTGCTATCAGGCTTTCAAAGCATTATTATCAGCTGCACCTTCTAATTATCAACTATCTGCTCTTGGAGAGTTAATGTATCAGGTATATGATTTAATTCATGTCTCTGTTACTGTTCTTGAGCAGATTCTTTTTTGAATTGGCCTTTGCAGTTGGTATTTATGATCGTTTGCAGAATTTTCTCTCAACTCTATAGAGGTTTCCTGACCAAGTCCTCCTCCTACTGCAGTGTCATTTCAGTTACAGTGCTTGTGGTCTTGGGTCAAATGGGACAGATAGGCTGGTTAACTTGGTACAAGAAATGCAGCACTCTAAATCATCAGAATCTGAAGGTGGGACTTTGTTTGGGGCAAAGATAACAGGTGGAGGTTCCGGTGGAACTGTTTGTGTTATCGGGAGGAACTGTTTAAAAAGCAATGAACAACTTATTGAGGTAGTTTTCTACATCATAAAAAAAAAATGGAGATTGACAACTCCTTGAAACAAAATAAGGAGCTGCCTTTTGTTTGTATGGTTGTGGCATTCATGTTTTATAGCAATTAATTCTTGCTGTTGCACTTCTATCTGCAGATTCAGCAAAAGTACAAAGCTGCCACTGGATTCTTGCCATATTTGTTTGAAGGTTCTTCCCCTGGAGCTGCAAAATTTGGTCATCTCAAAATACGTCATCTATCGTCTTAGGTGAAGTGCAGGAGTTCTAGCATTGGAAACATTTGCACATCACTACAAATTATTGGACATGTCAATGACTTTTCATTTTTCTGAAACAACATTTGCTTAGGCGTTGATCATAAAGTACATTTATGCAAGTCTATGGTAGTTTCATTGCACATCAATTTGAAAATACAGCATCATCTAAAGAAAACTGCACATGATTACTCTATTTTCCTCTTTAAGAAATAACATGAGAAAGAGCCAAGGGACAAAATGAAGTGAAAAAAGCCTCAGCTCAGCTACTACTTTTGAGATTTTCCATTAAAAGATGAAGGAAAACCAGAGAATATTCTAAGCAACTATACACTCCAACGCTACATACGGACTTCAATTTTTGCATTGAAAGTACTCTTAAGAAACTTTTCATTCGGAGGAAACAAGAAATTCTAAATACTCTTGCAGCATGCATCTTGTGCTTCTATGGTTACCTACGCTTGACCAGTAACCCCTTCGTAACACGAGCTACCATACTTGGACTGGTGAGGTGATGAAGCACCCCCACTTCCCGCTTCCTTCCTGTTAGATATTAGTGATAGCTCTTCTCAACCAAGGAAAGGTCTTTATACCAAGATCCTAGGAGAGCTGATCCATGTGTTCTATTGTGTATAAAGGGAAGAATAGCCAATCGTGGCAGGTTTCGAAGAATGGAAGTTTAGCCAGTTAAATTTACACATTTCCTCCGTCTGAACTACTACAAGCTTGATTTTGGACATTATTCCCGAAATCTCCATCCAAGCTCATTTGTTGGACCTCTTGTGGCGATAGAATCTTGATGCAGCGGACACAATTCACGAATTCCCTGAAGTATTACAACACATCAGTATGCCAAAATATGTACAAAGTACAAGGGGATGGGAGGGATTATAAAGCAGCTAGTGTCCATAATGGGATAGAGGTCGTATGGTGGTTCAGTTTGAAGTTGTGGCTTTCAAGAAATCTTTACCATCTGGAAGATATATGCTGCTTGATTGTGTAATGCAAATACTAAAAATTGGATAGAAGCAAAGTTCAAGAACTTACTCCCAAGGATCATCGCCAACAAGCAGAACGTCATTCTCATGATCCACATATACAAGCTTCCATCCTATCCTTTGTCGATCCTCCAGTTGTCCCTCTATACCAAATCTACGAGCTAAATCTTGTTTAAGCTCTTCGTAGCCTGAGTAACGTGTGATGTCGATTGACCTCCCAACAGCACCACGCTTGTATACCTTTGAGAGCAGAAGCTAAAAAGTTAGTACTATTAATTCAAACAATGTGAGGCAAACAAATAGAATTGCCTACCTTGGTGAACGTCCGCATACGAGGCATTTGAGGTGGTGGGGCCCAGGCACCTCTATTCATGAAGCTGCCTTCATTTATGGTAGAATCAATTGAATTGAAGGCCATATCAGGAACACCAAATGATTGGGAGACCATTGATGATGAGAGTTCAGGCTGTGCATCCTTGGGATTGTCATAGCTGGAAAGCATGCCTCCACCTGAGGAAATATTATTTGATACATCTTTCCTTGACCCCACCAAGCTATTTGTGATCAAAGAATCAGGCATTATGGGTATCCCTAACTGATTGTCCATGTTTGCACCAAAAGCAACACTGTTTCTGGGGTCACCCTGAACTTCTCCATCTTGACTATCTCTAAAGACGACTGGTTGAGAACTGAAAGACATTGGGTTAGTCGTCTGCGGCAGTTGGACATCATTTTGAGAAAAGCAGACAGAGGTTGCTGAAGATGAACTATCTAAATAATCCATCTGGGGAACTGCAGTACTAAGGTATGTTTGAGGAGTCAAAAACCCATGGTTATGGCTCTTGGAGATATTCAATGAGGGCTTCACATCAGATTTTTGCTGCAAATCTTTAACTAGATTTCTATTAGGGGACATAGCTTCTAATCCACTGGAACTCAAAAGGGGTAGAGAAGACTGGGTTGTTTCATCTGTTGCAGCCGTGCCTCGATGGATCCTACCATTCATAATTGGCTGAACTGCATTTAGACAGTTGTTGGTGGATGGTGAGGTGGAACATGATGGGATATCATCTGTAATCACCGACTGGCCTCCACCTGCAGGTCCTGTTAAAAAGCTACTGCAGTTTGCGGAAAGCTGATTAGTTGTCGGTGGTAGAACCTGGCCAACTTGTCCGGGTAGTTCTGGTAGAATTCCTTGTTGCTGCTGCTTCATATGCTGATTTGGCTGGGCAAAACAAAGATTAGGCTGGGTATTATTTATCGTCATTTGCTGGTGGGCAACTTGTGACTGGGAGAGAGATGTGGAGGTGGACGTGGTTTGAGACATATCTAGCATTTGGCTTGTTGCAAGTGGCCTGGAAAAGTTCTGTGATACATCTAAGAGCTGCTTCTGCTGATCTTGGATTGGCCCAAGCTGGGACGTTTGTTGCATTAAAGATTGTTGAGCTAGAAGTGACTGCTGCTGCTGATGCAGCTTCTGCAAAAGCTGCATCGGTATTTGGTTATCAGAGAAATGCAGTTGTTGGTTAGGTGGATCACTCGGCTGAGGTGGCATGAAACTTTGCTGCTGAGTCTGATTCATAATCTGTTGCTGCTGCGGCAGGTTCTGAGGAAGATTCCTCTGCAGCTGATTTTGAAATGATTGTTGTTGCTGTAGGACATTCTGAGATTGCGCAAGACTTTGTGCTTGCAAAAGCTGGGCCTGAACATGGTTAGTAGGAACTGATTGGTTAATTAGATTCTGTCTTGGTTGCTGACTGATATCCAACAACTGTTGCTGTGACTGCATAATGGAGCCTGCTGGATTCAATGTGGTGGTTGGTGACTTCTGAAGCTGGTCGAGCTGCTGACCTTGTTGGGTTGGCCTTTGGGAACCAAACTGCAAAGTGTTCTGCTGAGGAAGCTGAGGTGCTGGTAAACCTAACTGACGTGAGAGGTCTGCTCCACCTCCTACATTTTGTAGAACAGAACCAGACAAAGAATGCAGGTAGTTTGGCTGCATTGAGTTAGCCAGAGAGGGATTCTGTTGCATGTTCATCCATTGGACTAGGCTCAGGCCTGGAAGACCTTGCGGATCCTTCATGCCAAAGTCGTCACCCAGCCATGGCATTGTCCTCTTAAACAGGCCATCCAGATCAGAATAATCATCATCTGCAGGAAGTGACACATTCTACAGATCAGAAATCTAGGAATATAATTTATAGTTAAATGATTTATGGAGGTGAAAGTAATATTCATTACAAGATTATATTTCAGTTTTCCTCAGATCTTTGCTCGCCTTTTCAAATATCATAAGCTATTTAAGAAATACAAGGAAACAAAAGAAAAGTTTTAAGGACAAAAAAGCATCTCTGTCCACTAAATCCTTTTGGAAGCTTATTCAAATCCTCTTTTCATTAAGAATAATTATTTTTCTTCCATTTTCCCACAAGAAAGACACCCACCAATTACCAGTTTCACTTCAAGGTCCACTGGGAGTAAATGGTAAAATCAAATTTATCCAACTCTCTCTCCAGGAAAAAAAAAATCAGTCATAAAAGTCATTTTCTGATTGCAATTTGCTCACTACCTGGCATTCCGGGTAGCCTTGGCCGCTTTGACCTAAAGAATGGCGGAGTAGGACAGATGAAAAACGGTGCTGTTACTGGTTCAATCTCCCAAATTGAGACTCGGTTGCGCTTCTCTCCAGCAGTTGACTCATCCCAACCAACCTAATAACAGTTCACGAGTTTGAAGGTGTACTGTAATTAAAGATAGCATACAAATTATGGAAAGCTTTAGTTTATAGACCTGCAAGTTACGCCACTGTGAGTTCTTCCACCTTACTGGATCAAGATCACTGATGCCAGTAATTGTGCCCATATACCTTCTAGTTCCTGATTCTTCTGTCTCAAACATCATGCGGAATCGCATGCCAAGTGATACTTGACTGCTGTAAGTTGCCTTGTAATACTTGGCTAAAGGGATTACAAATTCTGACGGACTTGCCCTGTTCATATAAGATGTTTAAGGATTTTTAATTATCATGAGATTGATAAGTTGCAAAAGGAAATGCATAGGTCGCGTAATAAGAGGGTAAATTCATTGAACCTTGGGTTATAAAAGACAGTGAACGGGCTGTTGTTTGCAGCTGCATGGGCAGCTGCTGCTAGGATACCAATATGCATGCTGTCACTTGACAACACCGATGATGATAAGTTGGTTGGCTGTCTGTTTGCCCGCCTAATTCCAAGCAGAAGCTGCTGTTTTTCGTCCCTGTAGACATAGATTATAGAATGTCAAGGATGACGAAGACATATGAACGTTCAAGGAAGAGAATCGAACAGGTGAATTAGTTCTTTCAAAGAATCAGAAGTCAGAGCCCTTCATTGATCTCACTTATTACTCTCTATCTTAATCATCAGTTTATACTTGCAATTACAACAACAAAGAGATATATGACATTCAAGGTGGCATTGTCCTTGCCAGTATCGTTACCTAATAAACAAAACTGAGTCACCAGCAAAGAGCCTCTTCCCACTGACAAAGAGGCTCCACCCTGTCGTTAGCAAATGGCGTTTGGGTTGCCCTGGATCACCAGAGATGGGTAAGTCATAGGAAACAAGCCAAATTTTATCTAGCCTCGCTTGCACAAGCAAATCCATATATAGCAGCTAAACAAATGTACCGCGATAAATATGGCGGAAGGTCCACAAATTATCATGCAAGTCTCTAGCCACAAGTTCTTGAGCAGGTGGTTGCATTGAGTAATCCTGAGAATGAACAAGCACGCCTATCACACAAGATAGAGAAACAACAAAAATGTATCAAATGAGAAACTTCAATATGCTCTTACCAGAGGTGGGAATATTTTTTCTGCAGCACGTCGAGGGACAGAAAAACCCCCATGTGTGCTTGTATCACTAGCAGTCAAGGTCTTGCAAAAAAATTCTGTTTGTGGTTTATTTGCTTTCATAGACAAATCCGATCTCAGCAATGCCTCCTTGTCAAACTGCAATTGACCGCAGGTTTACTAAATGAGTTTTAAATTCCACCTGAATATGCAATAATGGAGATCCTACAGTGGACGTAGGACCACCTCAGACTACCCTCACCCTCCGCGAATGAAGGGAAAAAAAGTCAAGAATAGGGAAAATCGCTCTTTAATGTAGATACAGCAAGGAAGAGACATACTGAAGGAACTGGCTGCAGTGTCATTTGTGCATAAACTTCATCTGTTTCTGGATCCGCCTAACGACAAAAAGTACAATCATTATTGTTGAATAGCAGAAGCTTCAAAAGACCAGTTTATATTTACAGCATGCAAAGTTTGAATGTACGTACATGCAGGGTAACATTGTGAAGGAGACAAACTAACTTTGATGGAAGGTTTGGATAGTTTGGTATTTGGGCATCTACATCTTTCTTCATAGATGCAGCAACCTGAAAAAGTTCCAAGTCCAAGAGTAAAACATATTAGACCCTTGAATAACTCCGCATACACGACTAATCTTGACCAGAGATCCATCCTACATACAACAATAGCTAGCTAGCTATATGACATTTCATTTCCAACACACAAAATTCTTGAAAGTAAACAAAGTTAGACTAAAAAGAAAAGGTAAAGATTGACAAGTTTTCCTACTTACCCCCAAAAAAAAAAAATTCAAGTTTTATTTAACAAAACCACCATTGAAGTACATGGACATAGTACTCCTAATCAGAGTTACCAAAGGCGAAAAGTGCAAAAAAGCTCGACGGTCAATTGGGGCTTTAAGCGCAGAGAGTAAATAAAGTGTGGGTTTTAATGAATAAAGGCGCCAAGGGAGGTTGGGCCAGACCACATGTAATGGTACTGATTTGGTGATTTAAATAAAACGGATACTTAAGGGAAAAAGGGAGAAACAAATAAAAATATATATGTTTAATTCAAGACTAATAATTATAAACATGAATTACAAATATATGACCAAAAAATTTGAAAAAAATTATGGTACAAGGGAAATATCAATTGTTTAGTGCCACTTCTTCAGAAGAGGCTTATTGGCAAGGAAAAGTTTGTCTTGGAACCTTGGTGATGACATTGACTCGTACATAAAGCGGGGTGAATCGCTCAACATCTTTTGAGCCTTGCTTCAGGACTTAAGTGCACTTAAAGCGCGCATTATACTACACGCTCCTAGTAACATCTCATTTCCATCTTATTTTCTTTCTGGTTTCCTTCTTTTTCTCCTTGTCGACATTTTTTTTAATATCAATGGTGTTCAGGCCCAACCTGCACGCATCTCACATATTCAACAAAGTACCTTGCTACCTTCCATCAGATACTCTATCCACCAAGCCAGAAAAAATCATCTACCTTCTCTGTCTTTACTGGAATTTAAACTTCAATCTTCATGATTTTGATCCCACTTAACCATGCTTTGTGGCGCATTTTCTTTCTCATCATTAAGGTTCGCTTAACAAATTGTGAAAATTCTTTTCAAGCCAGCAACAATAACATACTCGATGTGAAGTAAAGAAATCATGACAAATTGAAGCTGAAGCCATAAAGGTTAGATTTTTTATTCCCCTTTGAAACAACCCCATTATCTAGTTGTTGGCAACATCATAGTCGAAGGATACAAAAGATGATGTTTCCTATCTTTTCATCTTTTTTCTTTTTCTAAATACACAGTGTATGCACGTGCACATGTAAGCATATGCATAATCCAACAAATAACAAATTCTTCATAAAGATACAACTACACAAGATGCATGTTACACCAGAGATTGAAAAAAGATGCTGTGATCCAAAATTAAATAAACTACCCTCACTACAACATGAAAATAAATAATCAAAATCTCACGTTAGCAGGTAGTCACCGCATATAAATAGTAATTAAAAAAAAAACACACCTGACTTATTTTTGCCGACACATATTTAATTTTTACCCGCTTGGCAAAAATAAAAAAGAAATAATAATTAACCTGTTCACTGTGGCCTTGAGGAAAATAGACGACGTGGGTCCCAGCGGCTGGTAGGTTCACCAGAGGACCGGCGCAGGCCTGCCATAGCTCTTGGTTTATGCTTTTCTTCTCCACTGCAAATTAAATACTTATCCATAAATCTTTATGCAATAAGTAGAATTTTTTTTTATCAACTGTAAGAAAGGTGCAAGTGTTTTTTCATTTTTCCTTTCCAATAAAGCTAAAAGGAAAAAACCAAATATTTTCCAGGAAAATTTCATCGGAAAGGAAAAGTTTTGAGGAAATAGACAAAAAAGTGTGATTCTTACAATGCATCGAGAAAGTATATACGTAGTAGAAAAATAATATTTATTATGCGAGTAAAGATAGTGACATACCTTCGGCCGGATTATTCCCGTTGACAGTATGCTGCTGCTGTTGAACCCCGGCCGACGTTTTCATTGTTGTTCCTTTTTTCCAGCTAAAGAAGAAGGAGATTCATCAATCGTGTGGACGCCGGCGGGAAAAAAGTTGGAGGTTTACCGGCGAGGTGAGTGTTGAGGATAGGAGAGACCAAATGCTGCAGTTTGGCTTTAAATTGCCCCCTACTCTGCCAGACACACACCACTATCTTGTTTCTCTCTCTAATTGGCAGAAATGGCCTTTTCTCTTTCTTTCTTTCTTCTCTCTTTCCCTTTAACAAGGATAAATAATAAAATACTTATATTCTGTGTCTCTGGCTATGGCCTAGCAAAGTTGACCATTGAGGTGAAATGGTTAACTTTTTTCATTATATATTTATATTCTTTTTCCATTTTTCATAATTACTCCTTTTCTTTTCTTTTTTTCCCCATAAATTTTTTATTATGGGGCTGACAATTGAACAATTTTAAGTGGTACGAATCAAGATAATAAATGGATTAAGATCTCATTCAATCTAATTTAAAATTATTTTTGATGAAAATGGATTGAGTAAAGGGGTTATAAAGCAGGTCAAGACTCAACTTTTATTAAATTTTATTTTTTTTCAATATTTTAGTAGTTAATAAAAATTATAATTTTTTTTATTTTTACTATATAAAACATATCAAATTTAAAAATATTTCGACAAGCGCTCTCCCTCTAATCAATTTGGGTTGCATATCAACCCAATTATAAATCGATTGAAATGGGTTGAGCTAATAAATGGGCGAGTCATTAACCAACCCAAAGTTCAATGAGTTGGACAAGGTTGAGTTTAATTTTGCCACCTCTATTTATTTGTAAATTTTTTTTCTAAGATTTCAAAGTTGGGCTTAATTTATTTACAAACTTCAAAATATTTTAAAGTGAAAAGCATATCCAAACATAACTTTATGTTTCAAAAATTTAATTTGCTGTAGTTGGCATTCGATCATATTTTATTATAAATTTTTTTAAAAAATGATATTTAAAAGTTAAAATTATTTTTTGTGAATAATTTAAATTGGAAAATATTGAAAAATCTAAAATGTAACTTTAGGTTGATTCCAAAATTTTATGTAAATTATATGATTGGCAAATGTCTCCTTCAATTTCACAATCCATAGCCAAATAAAAGTAAGGTCTTCTTTCTTTCTATCGATTCCTTTGATCCATTGAGGCTTCTATAACTTTCTTAAATACTTTTTTTAAAAAAGTCCCATCATTGTTTAAGTCCTAGTGTCCTACGCATTAATAGGAAAAATTCTCTACTCATCATATAATTATTCATAGAAAACATGTATTTTAGCATGGAGTTTGAAGAAATTCTTTTGGAAAAAGGAAACTTGTTGAATCTTGATTTTGGATTGAAAACACAAAAATATGTCATAAATACTATTTTAAATAAATGTAAGTACCCATATGAAAATTAAAACTGCACGAGATAAAGAAATATTATGCACTAAAACTTAGTATAAGAAAGAGATTGTTGCTGGCTACAATAATTACTTTGTATCATTAGTCCTCAATTCTCAAAATTAGCAACATTTCAACTAGTACATTGTTATTGTCTTATTGGCAATTTAGGTAATTAATACAAATTTAAATTATGATACTCTCTTTGTTTAATAATAATTATTACAGCGATTAAGAATCAATAAATTTTAAAAATTAATCAAATTGAATTTTGAAAAATAGAGAGAAAGTATATACTTCTATTATTTTTACCCCAATAAAGATAGTGAATAAAATTTGGGAAAGGCATGATCCTTTGAGATTGACCCTTCATGGAGTGTAGACCATCACTTTCACCACTATCTTTTTTAAACCTCATTAATGTCGACAATGACTATTGAGTACAACAAAATAAAAAGGTCAATAAAACTATTAATTAGAGAATGATATGTCATAATTCACTTCCTTTCTTTTTAATTTTCATCTTTATACAGAGACCCACTTAAATAGCTTTTATCTTCACAAAATGTCAATTCTCACTTGATGGTCCTCTACTCTTAAAATCAAAGAGGCAATAAATAATTAAAAAATTGAATAAATCATCCTTATTTACACATAAAACTTATAAGCTATAGTTTTAATATGTATGCAATTGTTCAAAATAAAAATAATCATATATATATCAACAAATATTACATTCAATTAAGATTACAAATTTCATGTGGCCATATATTTGCCTTCTCAATTAGTAAATGTTAAACAACTCACATGTATTAATTTATAATGGATTTTATTTAGCAACATACAACACTCTTAAATAACAAAATTAGTACGTTAACTTATTTAAATAAACTTATTAGTATAAATAAAAACATAAAATCAAGAAAATATAAAAGGATTTGAGGGGCATTTTTATTTTCACATATATTAGTTTCATGGTATTAAATTCACATATATCAATCTATTGTATTAAATTTTACATATTATTAATACTACCAAATAAAAAGTATACATCCTATAACACCAAATGGAAAGTATTACTTCTGAAATTTTGGACATATATATTACTTGATTTTCTTTTTTGAAATTTTGTGAGTGAAGGTCTCAGAAATCCAAAACCTGATTTGAGCAATTTTTGAAAACTTGAAAATATTTAAGGATTAATTATTTAAATCAAATAGATATTGAAAGATAAATTCTTTGAATGAAATGCTAGTTAAGTGTTCATTTCATGTATAACGACTTTTTGAGACGATTGATATGCTTAAGTATATATTTGGTAACTTCCCACTTGCCAATTGCAAAATTTTTTTTTTTTCTTGCTTTGATTATCTTATGTAAGTTGACAGTAGCATATGTTTATTACTAAGTTGTGCTAATTATGTGTCAGTGTACAAAGAGTACTAGTTTTGTTTTTGTGATGCAACTTAGGATTAATAATGACGATGAAAGAAATTAATGACTATAGCTATATGCTATTTAATTCTCCCTCTGAATATAATCATAATAATTAGCCGGGATTTTTGTATAATCTAACAAGATTGAGTAAAAATTAAAGCAATACTTGTAATGTCATAACGCTCAAACTAAGCTTCCAACCGGCTATATAGATTTTTTAAGTTAGAAATTTGAAAATTTGAATTTCTAAATTGTGTTTGGACATTCATTTTACTTTAAAAGAATTGAAGTATTGTGAGTGAAAATCTCAAAAACTAATTGGAGACATGAAAATATTTGACGATCGGATTTTCAAAACTTAATCAAATTTCATAGCCAAATAGATATTTACAAATAAACGGTTAAAATTCATAGTCAAACACTAACCGAATATACTATGATAGCATATTTGCCTTTTTTGTAAAAAGGGTTGTAACGTTAGTTAATGTTGTCGTCTTCTCATCTTGATGCTAGTTTGGCTCTTGTAATGGAAAATGGAAGTTAATGAAAAGGCTTCAACTTTGCATATACTATTACTTACTTTCTCAAGACTTTTTTTTCCCTGGATTTGTCACTTTCCAGTATATTTATGATGGATACTTCTGTTTGGCTAAGTTGCATTTTACTAAAAAGCATCAAAAGAAAACTAAAGTTTTTTTAAGTAAATGAAATTACATCAAATTAGCATATAAAAGGAAAATTGAGTGACAATGAGGTATTGCATCCCCATGCTACTTATCAGGGGTAGCGTAACTGTAAGAAGATAAATAAAACAATGATTTGGGTCCTAAGTTTTTTGAGGCCTCAATTGAGTGTCTATACGTGTGGATGTATATACACAAGTTAATTATATATTTGCATAAATACTTTAATGAAAAAAATCGAAAAGTCGAGAAATTTAAAAAATAAATTGGTTGAAAAATTTGAGTTTAATCAATTTGATTTGATTTATAGATTTAAAATTTTGATACAAATGATTCGATTTGGTAATTCGAATAATCCGAACCAATTCGGTACATTTACACACGTAATATGCATTATACATATGATTAGTGGTGCTTTCAATTACAATCTTATATCTGAAATATATATAATCAAGAACTTAATAAAATTTTCAAATCAGATCATGAATTTTTGCGATCCCACGATAAAGAAAAATAGTAATCTTTTTTCACAAATATATAAGTAAAAGAAATTTGAAAAAAAAGTGTAAACTGAATAACGATTACACCTTACAACTTTAATTATTTTAATTCAAATAAAATAATATTTTTGGCCCTATAGGCCAATCCCGGCTCCGCATCGATCAAGCTTCAAGGGCCAAAGGCTTAATTGGGCTATGCTTATAAGCCTTAATTTAAATGGCTTAAAAAATCTTACCCCAAGCCTACCCTAATAACGAATTACGTTGGACCAGCCCCATAAGCTATGCCATTTTGACAGCTCTAACTGAGTAGTTATAAAATAGCACTTGATTTATTATCACAGCACGACTTAGACAACTTGGTTACTCAGACCTCACTATGTGCCCAAACTTCCATCTTTAGATCATAGGGTCTCTTCATAGACTGACAGATATTGAAGACGACTTCTTCATTATTCAATCAAAACTTAAGTTGGCTCCAGTGCTCGCCCAGTGGCTAGAAAGGGTCTTCCCAAGATGATTGGGACTTCGAGGTCAACTTCACAATTAAGAATCACGAAGTCTGCAGGGAATATGAACTTTTCCACTTTGACGAGTACATCATACAATATCCCCACAGGCTTTTTCACCATCCTGTTAGCCATCAACAACCGCATACTTGTTGGAGTAAGGGCTCCCAAACCAACTTCTGGAATATGGCAAGAGGCATTAAATTGATGTTGGCGCCTAAATCACACAATGCCTTTGCAAATTCCACATCTTCGAAGGTGCAGGGTATGGTGAATTCTCCGAGATCATCTTTCTTCTACAGCAAGGACCTTATTGCATTCGCACTGCAATGCTGAAGCTCCTAAGAGAACTCTTGGCTCACAGTCCTCTTTTTTGTCACTAGATCTTTCATTGAACTTTGCATACTTGGGCATTTCTCCAATGCCTCAATGAGAGAAATATTGATCGTAAGTTGCTTCAACATGGAGATGAAGTGCCGAAACTTACCTTCCTCCTCCTTTTTGAATCTGTGAGAGAAAAAAGGTAGAGGTCTAGGTATGGGTCTCAACTTCTTTGGCGTCACTACCACTTCGCTCACCCTATCCTTGGCATTAGAATCCTAGTCTCTACATCCTTGCTGTCTACCGCCTCCTCATGAGCCTCATCATTATCAACTAGCATTAGTGGGTCGATAGTCTGCTTACCACTACGTTTTGTCACTGCCATACACTGCCATCATTCTTTAGATTGTATACTGTGTTTCTTGGCAATGTACCTTTCTGACGTTGGTTCAACTGAGTCGACATCTGACCAAACTATTGTTCCAGCTGCTTGATAGCAACAGAATGAGATTCGATCTTCTGATCAATGCTTAAAATGTCAGACTTCATCCCCTTTAAGGTCTCATCATGAACGTTAGCCTTCTTCAACAATCTGTCAAACATCTCCTCAATTCTCGAACTATTAGCCCCAAAATCATGATTGCGTGGTGGCATATATGGATCATTTCTATAACCATCTCCGCGTCCCCAATCAGCATCTTTGTCCAGGCCCCTGTTTTTATCATAGTAGCTTACCTCGATTGTTATCTATGAAGGCACCGTCTCTATTGAAGTTCTAGCCTTGATTCCCTTGACCTTGGCGCTAATAGTCTTAATTGGAACCTTGGGCACTGATCCAGAAACCCTCCATTTGATTAGTGACAAAGCATTTGTCCTACTCATAGTAAGGCTCCTCATACATGGTACTCATGGAGGTTGATGATTTACTCCATTCACGCGTTCCTGACTCTGCTTCATCAACAACATCACATTAGTACTGATCTGAGCCAACTCTTGCATCATTTCTTTGTTTATCTTAGCCTTCTCTAAATTAGTGCTAACTGAGAAAGAGCTTTTGGTAATTAACTTATCTCTTAATCCCCATGCATGGTTTGTCTTTATAACCTATTCAAGTCATTCAGCTAGCCTTAGAAATGGACAATCTAGGAACAAGCTGCCAATGATTGTGTCAGGCACCACTTTGCAATTATCATCGAGTGCCCGATAGAACATCTCCACCAAGGAATCATCAACAATCTTGTGATCCGGAACACTTCTTAAACACTTTGTAAATCTCTTCCATGTGGTACTAGTCGAATTACCAAGCAACTACTCAATTAATCTGATACTTCAACTTTAGTTTCTTTGGCATAGGAAAGAACCTCTCCTAAAAAGGCCTTTTGCATCTCAGTCCAAGTGGTGATTGAACTCTGTGAGACAATCGGAAGACACGGAGCCCAATGGTATCTATTGGCAAATTTTGGTTCCCCATCATACTCTTGCAAACGAAGACGACATTTATAGATGGTTAAGCGGATCCTCTGATGGTAAGCCTGCGAATAACCCTCTATTCTGTAGCATTTGAAATAACTTACTCGAGACAATAAATTTTGTGTCATTCGGTAAAGGAGGTAGCATAATAGCTCTAGTTACATCCACCACCGTAGGTTAAGCCTGTATTGATTCCAAGGACTAGCAGTAGCTTGCAAATCTTGTAGGGGTAGATTTGCATCCTCAAGTGGTGGAGGTGGGTTATCATTATTTTGTTCAGTGCTGCATTTATGGCATCATTTGCAATGTTTCTCGCATTGTTTTGGGCCACTCTTCTCAGTGTTTTCTAAATCTCTGGGTCAAACGGAGTCAAGGGTTGCCCCGACTATGGATGTTGTGCATACACTACACTTGTATGCTGAAACAACACAAAAACAACAAAAAACGTAAAACAAGGATAATAAGGATTAATCCATGTGTCACCCAAATTAAACCTATCTAAAAGTTGTATTCCCCAGCAACGACACCAGAATTTTGATGTCGCCTGATGTTTGCCAAGTTATCCTTCCTTTTTAGGATAAAGCCCTCATTGTCAAGAAATAGAACCTAACCAAGGTTAGGGTCGAACCCAAGGGAATACGTAGACTTAGGAGAATTCAATTAATGCAATTTGAGCGATTAACCAACTTACTTCCCCAAAAAGGGGAGGGGTAGAAAAGTAAACCTAACTAACACAAGAGTTAAGTCAATATGGAGAGAAACTAGGATATTGTGCTCCCTATGAGTACCTAACTTAGTATCATCTGATAATCTAATTCTTTTCTAGTATGTAACATGTTGGATGGTAAGTTAAGTTCACCAAACCCTTTGGTACAGGTGAGAGGCGAATTTCTCTCGTGACTTGGCTCATCTCCGTAGTGTGAATTACTAACCCTTACCTATTAGTCCCCATCCCATCTCCCCTTGGTCCAGTTCGGTTGATTAGACGAGAACACATTAATCAAATTCTGTTAATTAATCTCTTTTCCTATTCATTACTACCTTGGTCCAGTTGATAACACTAGGTGGGTTCTAATGTTGGCCACCATCAGAAAACATGCAAAACAAAGAGAGTTAATTAATACATGCATGCATACTTTCCAAGAATTATAATTTATCCAATTTTACCTTGTTAGTTCTTCATGGTTGCCACAACCCTAATGGTGTATTTATCTACTCATGATTTATGTAGATGCAAGACTCATGAATTGGAATAACATAATAGAGCACTTACATAACTGAATTAAGAACAAGCAAATCCAAACTTCAAAGATAATCACAAGATCAAAGATCAAATCTAAGGACAAGTGTTTCTCACAACTCTCCAATGTTACCTCTACTCAATCTCACTATTTTTTCTCTCTAATTGTCGAGTTCTCTGTGTGCTATCTGAAAAATAACCTAAAAACCTATTTCTAGTAATTAAAATACAAGTCCTAAACAAAATAGAATAGCTGGGTCGACATGCCTCACAAACAGGTTTACGGGGATATTGCATTCTACGGCCCATAGTCAGAGTCTCATAAAGTGCTGCTGAAAAGCTGAACTTCAAATCTACGATACCCTTCCATGACTCGTAAAGTGATTTATGGCCCGTAGTGAGGTTTCATCTGATGAATCTTTAGAAAGTCCCTTATCTCTGATCTTTGGGGAACAAACCATGTTCTATGACTCATAAACCAATCGACGACCCATCTATATATTTGTAGAACAATTTCAGAAAATCAGCTCCTCATTGGAATTGTCCATGAAACCCACTTCACGGCTTGTAGAGTAAACTACGCCCTGGAAAGGGACTCATATTGCATCAAAATCAGCAACTTTCTTCCCAAAATCAAATCAAGGTCACTCTTAGAATCCTACAAATAAAACACAAATACACATAAAACCAACTAACATAGCATTGATAACACAGAAAATTCTTAAGTTTTAAGCATCAAAATTGTTGTATTTTGACAGAACATCAACACCCTCAACTTAAAATTGTTGCTTGTCCTCAAGAGACAGAATCAATCTATATAAGTAATATAGTAACACACAAACCTCAACCCAATGGTATACATCATATCAAACTTAAACTCGGATACCCACGCCACTTTTTAAAAACAGAATCAGATGGTCATCTAGCAAACCAATACAGAATAGTGCATGTGACAACACAACTATGACAAGTGAGGTACTATCAACAATCCACAACCACTGAATAAGTCTAATGATAACAATGCAAGTGCCCTCACAGAAAGAAGTCTCATATCTCACTCTCAATGATGTTTTCAAGAATAACCTTGGGACTATGCAAAATCACTCATCCTCACAAAAGATATTCATGCATCATGCCTAATACCATATGCTTGCCCCTATACTCATGAATAAGACCTCAACTACTCAGACTAGGACCACTTTAAGACTTTATATGTTTGTAACGTAGGCTCAGAGGGTTTTGGTATGATATGGTGTTTTGGGAACATGGTGACTAAAGGTCATCCTTGACACTGCGTTTTCCTACACTTTTCCCTACCAACACTGCTATTTTTCATGTCATTCTACCTTTCTCCTATCTCAAGCTTTTCTGAGTGCTTTCTTTTCAATTTTCAGCTTTTTGCCGTGCTTTTACAATTCATTTTTCTTTTTAACTCAAAACTAAGGCATCACTTATTTTTCTTGCACCCAGTACATGATTTTTCTCCTTTCCTCTGTATCACTAACTTTCTCTCTCATTTTTTTGTGTTTTACCCTTACACCAACCACCCTCAAGTTAGGTTTTTGGTCTAAGTTGAGGTGCACATAATCTGTCCTCAAAACTAAGGCCACATTTGGTAGCCACCCTCAACTTAGGTTTTTTGCCTCAGTCAAGGTGCACAATATTCAAAGAAGGACCAGAGCCAATTTTAGGATTTTACAACTAACAAGGCTAGGCTAATTAGGTGTTTGCAAGGAATAGGTACATGTTAGGCTCAAACATTAGGATTAAGGGATATTTTGCAATTTTAGGTAGTTATTTAGGCTAAGTGGGATTTTAAGAACAATGCCTAAGATCCTTTCCTAATCCAATTAATCTATAGCCTAACTTAGAATAACAGGGCAAGTTCTGAATTAGCACATAATATATGAATTAAGCAATTTAAGCTCACACTCACATGACACTAACTACATTATCACCAAAAGACGCTCAGATCATGCTTTTATCTCAATTTATTCTCACTTATCAGAACAAGCATTGTCAACACACCTAAACATGCATGGTTGCTATCTAAACTAACTAATCAAACTTTTAATGGATATCATTTTTCAAATAAAACACAAAAACATGCTATATGCCACAGGTATTAGTACTATATGCTACAAATACTGCCTAAAACATCCTAAATATACCGGTTCAACAGAAAATAAATACCTATGGGGAAAAAGATTATAGGCAGGAAACCCCAAGATCAAAAATTGGGACAGTTATGGACCCAAGCTACTCAGACTTCACTGGGGCCTACAACTACACACACCCCATCGAAAAAAGGTGCATTGTCCCCAATGCACATAATATAGCAAAGTTAAAGTATAAGGGCTCAAAAGTCATACCTGGGCGCCTAAGTGCCAGTGTCTACCTTGGGTTGCCTCCCAAGCAGTGCCTGATTTATTGTAGCGGCATGAATTAGACAAACTGGTTACTCAGATTTTACCAATTGCCCAAACTTCCTTCTTCAAATCGTCTAGCCTCTTTTTAGACTGACAGATATTGAAGACAACCTATTCATCATTCAATCTGAACCTGAGTTGACCGGCTTCTATATCCACTAGTGCTCGACCATTGGCGAGGAATGGTCTTCCCAAGATAATTAGGACTTCGAAATTGACTTCGCAATCTAGGATCATAAAGTATGCGGGGAATATGAACTTTTCAACTTTGACCAGTACATCATATAGTATCCTCACAGCCTTCTTCACCATGCGATCTCCATCAACAACTGCACACTCGTCGAAGTAGGGGCTCCCAATCTTAGCTTCTTGAACACCACAAGGGCCATCAGATTTATGCTAGCACCTAGATCACATAGTGCCTTTGCGAACTCCACATCACCGATGGTGCAGTTATGGTAAAAGTGTTGGGATCTTCTCACCTTTGAACTAAGGACCTCGTAGCAATCACACTGAAATATTGAAGCCCTTGAAAGAGCTCCTGACTTACAGTGCGCTTTTTCATAACCAGGTCTTTCATTTACTTTGCATACCCTGGCATTTTCTCCAATGCTCAATGTGAAGAATTTTGATGGAGAGTTATTTCAACATGGAAAGAAAGTGCTCAAACTTGACTTTCTCCTCCCTCTTTTTAATTCTCTAAGTGAAGGGAGAAGAAGGCCTAGGAATGGGCTTCAACTTTTGTGGTGCATCAGCAGCTTCACCCACCCTATCCTTACCACGATCATCTCTAGTATCCGCATCCTTGGCAGCAACTGTCTCCTCTCGAACATCCTTCTCATCAACTGGCATGGGAGGACCAATGGTGCTCTTGCCACCCCCGAGTAGTAATCGGCATGCACTTCCCTTCATTCTTAGGGCTTTAAACTATATTAATAGGCAGTATATCCCTCTGACGCTGATTGAGTTTAGTTGACACTTGACTAAACTGTTGCTCAAGTTGTTTGATAGCAACAAAATGAGACTTAATTTTCTAGTTAATGCTAGAAATCTCAGATTTCATCCCCCTCAGAGTCTCATCCTGTATCTCATCTTTCTTCAACAGGCGATCAAATATCTCCTCAATTATTGAGCTACTTGTACCAGCGTCACGGTTAGTGGTGGCACATAGGGATCATATCTGTAACCATCTCTATGACCCCAATCTGCTTTTCTATCTTGGCCCTTATTCCGATCATAGTGTACTTCGCGGTTATCTCTGAAAGCTCCATCTCTGTTGAAGTTCCGACCTTGGTTCCTTTAACCATGGTGGCAATAGTCAGAATTGGACCCTTAGATATTGGTCCAAAAATCCCCGTCTGATTAACAATGAAATAAATGTCCTCCTCATAGTAAGACTCATCATACATGGGTGCATGTGGAGGTTGTTGAACTACTGCATTGACTCGCTCCTGATTCTGCTTCATCATTACCTCCATACCTGTGCGTATTTAGGCAAGTTTTGCATAATTTCTTCATTTATATTAGCTTGCTCTGAACACACTGACAATGCACGTACTTCTGGTAGATGTTGTGTCCCTCTGCCCCCATGCATGATTGGTCTTGACCACTCTCTCCATTCTTTCTGTAATCCTTGCGAATGACTGATCTAAGAACATGCCCTCCATGATAGCGTTAGCACAAGCCTGACTATTCTCATCAAGGGCATGGTAGAAGATCTCTAACATGGCATAATCAACTATCTTATGGTCTGAGACACTCCTCAAGCATTTGGTGAACCACTCCCATGTAGTACCGATCGAGTTACTAGGAAGTTGCTCAAAGTTGTTGATCTGGTCTTTCAACTTGAACTTCTTTGATCTAGGGAAGTACCTCTCCAAAAAGGCCTTCTGCAATTCAGCCCAACTGGTGATCGAACTTTGCGGGAGCTCAGAGAGCCATAGTGTTTCATTGATTGTAAGGGACAATAGGAAGATACGAAATCCCACAGGATCTATAGATAGATTCTTGTTCCCATCATACTCTTGCTGACAAATACAATGTTGTGTAGATGGCTATGAGGATCCTTCGATGGTAATACCGCAAAAGCCCACAATTCTGCATCATTTGAGCAACCCACTCGAAACCATGAACTTTGTGTCACTTGGTAGTGGTGGCAACACAATAGCTCCAATCACCTCCATAGCCCTAAGATTCAGCCAGTATTGATTCCAATGATAAGCGTCGACATTAAAATCTTGTGGTTGTTGAGTAATATCCTTAAGCGGAGGTGGGTTCTCATGGTTAGCATTCTCGTCGTCATTCCTGTTCAGAGTTGAATTACTCGTGTTGTTGGCATTATCTTGGGCCATTCTCCTCAATATTTTCCGGATCTCTGGATCGAACGGAGTCAAGGGATTGCCTCGACTTCATGTGTTGGGCATACACTCCACTTACACCCTAAAAAAGAATAAAAACAACAAAAAACATAAAATGAGGGAAATAAGGATGATACCCAAATCACTTTAAATTAACCAAGTCTAGTCGTACCCGACAACGGCGCCAAAATCTTGATGTCACCCAAGTTACACCTTCTTTTCAAGATAAAATGGTAATTGTCAAGAAATAGAACCTAACCAAGGTTAGGGTCAAACCCAAGGGAATACGTAGACTTAGGAGAATTCAATTAACGCAATTTGAGTGATTAACCAACTTACTTTCCCAAAAGAGGGGGAGTTGAAATAATCAGTAGAAAAGTAAACCTAACTAACACAAGAGTTAAATCAATATGGAGAGAAACTAGGGTGTTTTTGTTCCCCATGAGGCCCTAACTTAGTGTCATTAGATAACTTGGTTCTTTTCTAGTGTGTAGCATGTAGGACGGTAAGTTAAGTTCACCAAACACTTTGGTCCAAGCGAGAGGCGAACTTTACTACGTGACTTGGCCCATCTCCGTAGTGTGCATTACTAACCTTTACCTATTAGTCCCAGTATAACCTCCCTTGGCCCAGTTTGATTTATTGGACGAGAACACATCAATCGAATCCTGTTAATTAATCTTTTTTTATTTATTACTACCTTGGTCAAGTCAGCAATACTAGGCAGGTTCTAATGTTGGCCACCAACAGAAAACATGCAAAATGAAAAGAGTTAATTAATACATGCATGTACACTTTTCAAGAATTATGATTTATCCAATTTTACCTTATTAGTTCTAATGGTTCCCACAACCCTAATTGTGGATTTAGCTACTCATGATTTTTTTAGATGTAAGACTTACGAATTGGAATAACATAATAGAGCACTTAGATAATTAAATTAAGAACAGGCAAATCCAAACTTCAAAGAGAATCACAAGATTAAAGATCAAATCCAAGTACAAGTGTTTTTCAAAACTCTCCTATGTTACCTATACTCAATGGCACTATTTTTTCTCTCTAATTGTTGAATTCTTTGTGTGTTATCTGAAAAATAACCAAAAAACTATTTATAATAATTAAAATACAAGTTATAAATAAAATAAGATAGCTGGGTTTGCACGCCTCACGAACAGATTTATGGGTCGTATTGCATTCCACAGCCTGTAGTTGGGATCTCGTAAAGTGCTACTAGAAAAGTGGACTTCAGATCTACGATACCTCTCTACGACCCGTAAAGTGATTTGTGGCCCGTAATGGGGTTTCAGCTGATGAATCTTCAGAAAGTCCCTTATCTCTAATCTTCAGGGCACGAACCATGACTTGTGACTCGTAAACAAATCCATGACCCATCTGCATATTCATAGAACAAATTCTGAGAATCATCCCCCCACTAGAATTGTCCACGAAATCAACTTCATGGCCCGTAGAGTGAACTACGACCTGTAAAAGGTCTCGTACTGCATCAAAATCAGCAACTTCTGCATTTTCTTCCCAAAATCAAGGCGAACCGCGGAATCTTGCAACTAAGACACAAAAGTATATAAAACCAACTAACATCGCATTGAGAACACAAACAATTCCAAGTTTTAAACATCCAAAGTGTTGTATTTTGACAATACATCATCGCCTAAACTATACCTCCTTTTGAAGGTATAAACGGTCATTGTCAAAATAA
>JAPFFP010000098.1:5536119-5550870 GCA_026153255.1 Solanum medicagineum
AAAAGATAGAAGATTTGGGGTTCTTATCAATGATTAAGACAAAGAACGAACATTTTTTCTCTATAAACAAACATTCTATAGAACTCAAATGTAGTTATGAATTATAATTAAGTCACGCCTTAAGAGGGTACCTTAGGCGTGGTTGACACTAAGAAACTATTACTAGTCTCCAAGAGAACCACTTGGTCTCATGACTCATTCATTCATCTACGGAAGACTTAAATGAAAACAAGAATAATACTTATGTGTGATCTCAACATCAACATCAACATCATCGTCATCGAAAGAATTAATCTTTAAAAACAATAACTCAACATAAGATTCAATCATAGCTCTATATCAAGAGAGATGGTCTCACAGAAATAGACTCTAATACACCATCTAACTCTGTTTATGAAGCCTCTAAGACTATCAAGTGGTACCAATGACATATCCATGACTAACTCAAAAAGAGAAATAACACTGCTCAACATCAAAAGTAAATAGATAGATGGATTCCTCCAAGCACAAAGAGGTCTCACCACAACTCTGGAAATACTTGAAATGTTCAATAGGTCACCTGCTGAGGATTTCTAAAATCTGTATCTACAATATGAAGAGATACAACAACAAATGACATCAGTCTATATATAAAATATCTTAAAAGTAAGGACATATATCAAGATACTCAAATTAGAACTCAACTCAGGACACAACTTAACATTAATATGATGTGCAAGGTTGAAAATAACAATGCGCTTATCAGTTAAAAGTATGGATATGCAACATCATTAAAATAATATGTTTACTTGTTAGGAAGTTTTTCTAACCGACAATCATCACTTGTGAGCTAGTGATGATACAATGAAGCGATATCGTTGTCACATCCATCCGTCAAGGTAAAGGATGTTAATAGCAATGGATCTAAACATCAAAGTCCTCTTTTGAGATAAGAGAGTCATGACCATTATCCTACATTAGCTATGTACTTTATGGGGTTTGGGTTAATTATACTCTAATCCAATTTGGTGCTCAATGCTTCTTTCAAAATATATGTTTATATCATCATCTTATCTAGTCTCATTGGGCTTTTAATTTTAAGACATCAAACTCGTCATCAAAACATCATCATCATCATCTTTCATCAATCATTATATTTTAAAATATCATATATATCATCTTCAAAATATCTTACTCAAAATATCATTTAACTCAGTGCTTAAATTTTATCAAACTCATTTAGAATCTGTATTGTTTCAATTGAAAATTTCTCTTTATGTAATGCATGCAAAATTATTCATCTTAATATCTACATATGCATGGGGACATCATGATCATCGATTCAAATAGGGTTCATGTGAAGAAATGCCTGAATACACATCACAGTCACTTAAACTCACGAATATCATCAATATACAATTAAAAACAAGAAAACTCACGATGCATTAATGAACTCAAAACTCAACTCAAGACCAGGACTAAACTCAACTTCGAACACAATTGCAAAGATTAACATGTGGGTGCATGGATGAACTCATTCCAATGCTATGAATAGCCTTACATACCTGAAACGCAGAGATTACATTAAACTCGAAGAACAATGCTTGAACCCCAGCCTTTTCTCCTCTCTCTTTTGCTCTCAAAAGACTCTTAAGTGTAAATTGAGAGAAACGGGTTGTGGGGGTACTATTAAGGGGCTTATAGTAATCATTAAATGACAAGGTTTCAGTTAGAAAAGGATGGATAAAGACAAAACTGCTTCATTAAGCTTCCGGAATGAACCATGAATCCTGTTTACGGGCCGTGATTCAATTTACGGACCATAAATAACCCTTTCATTGGTGGCTGGAGGATGTTCGAGCTAGGTTTATGACCACCATTCTACAGTCCCAGTAGGAGGTCTCGTCCTATCGAAGTTGGTCGAACTCCAAAGACTTGGTTTCTAGACCTAGGAACAATGAGACCCCAATTACAGATAATAGATGGAATGATGGGTCGTAGACCCTCTTGTACATCAGTCCAACACTTGAATTTTTTTCTTTTAGATTTTTAAGGCTAGGGTTCCACGAATCCCTTTGTAAGGCTCATGGAAAGGATTACGAATCGTGGGCCATCTCGTATACTTGACCCTAAAACTCAAAATTTCACAAAGTGTCAAGAGTAGCCACGAGTTTCATCTATGGACCGTAGAACTATGTATGGATCGCAAATGACCCTTCGTGGTCACTGACAGTGACACTGATTCTCAGACTTTTTGGGGCCATACTAAGCAGAATAATTTAGGGGTGTTACAAATTAATTGAAAGTGAAGCTACAAATGACAAAATACAATGCATAAGTTCGCTACACCTTATAAAAGTGAATATAAGTACAATATAAAGTGATCGCGATGAATGTAACAATAATTTAGTAGTGTATTTTTTTCTTACTCTTTTTAGATGGAATCACAGGTCAAATATTGAAGGGGTACATATAATTTTGATTTATCTAATTAACTTCCTAGGCATGTAGTAGCCATTACTAACATGAAAATTGTAAATTAATTCTGAAAATATAGTAAATCATGATCCTCGATTACCAAACATGACTATCCCCAACAGTCAATTTCCAAGCGTGCAAGTTGACCACCCGAATTTGTTTTTGTTAGTGAGGAATGGAGCTCAAAATTATTTATAATATAATTGCATGCACCAAAAATTCTCAATCTGTATTAAAAAATCAATGATCTAACATAAAATAAAATAATTTGTTCTCTTTTTCAATTTCCAAGGATTTCTTGATGCATATTGTGAGCCGGTCCTACCAATATGGGGAGGATCTTTTTGCTAACTAATTTTAGCTGTCTCTCTTTTAATTTTATTATCACAAGATCTAAAATATCTATCTTCTTCTTATTGCTTCATTGCCAACTATTATTTGTCTACCTTTGACAATCATTTTCAATTCACAGTACTTCTATCGTGTTATTTGTACACTGTGTATAAAATTCTGAAATTTGGCTATTTAATTACAATCTTGTACTTTTGTTTTTGAACCAAATACAATGAAAAAAGAGTACATCCATAGCATCGAGAGTGATCTTTTTGTGTGAATGAAGTTACTTTCTCAGAAAATATTTTTTCACTTATTTTCTAAAGTTTAGATATTAGAAAATCATCAAAATACATGGAGAAATAAATGACTTCTTTCACTTCTGAATTGTGAGTAATTTTTGATAAAACTATCTTCTTTTAATTTTACATTACTTATTTTGATTAACACTTAGAAAATATTATTTTCCAAATTATTGTTAACTTTTAATATAAATATATTTTTTTAAAAATATCTTTATACTAACAATCATCAAGAACTATATTTTTCATGAAAAATAACTTTCGCTCTATCATACACACTCCAAGTTATTTATTAAGTTCTTGACTATTAATAGTAATTCTAAAAATATTTTTTTATTAATCATACATCAATAAATATTTTTCATAAAAAATGACTTTCTTCATATCAACCACACTTCAAGTTGTTTATTAAGTTCTTCATTATTTTAAGTAATCATTTAGATAACAGATAGTAAAGCTCAAAATAGAAAATTATAAACGGATGATGATACTAATATATGCATATATATAATGATTTTTTTTTTTACTTAGAACCCGTTTAGATTAGTCGAAAAAAAAAGCTTGTAAAAAATACTTGAAAAATACTTTTTAAAGTGTTGAAATTCATTTTAAAATAAGAAGTTACCTGTTTGGATAAAAGTGATTAAGCTGGAAAAAGTTTGTTAATGTGTTTGGTACATAAATATTGTTAAGCAGTTTATTTGATCAAAATGTCTGAAATACCCTTAAAGCTTTATACAGTATAAAATGCTAATTATTACTCTAAGTTTTATTTTTAAATTAAACTAAAATTAATTTATTTTTATTCAACTTTAATATAAATTAATTATATAAGTTAATATATATAAGTTATTTTTAATTTTAAAATATATAATTTTAATAAAACACATGAAATATTTGAGATATTTTTTAAAAATAATTTTATAATAAGTAGTAGTTATATTTCTTCTTTATCGGAAATAACTTATAAAAAAAATAAAAGAAGGAGAAAATAATTTACAAGGAAAAAAAAGAGCAAGAAAAAGAAGAAAAAAATGGAAGAAAAGAAAAAACATGGGAGAAAGAAAAAGTAAGAAGAGAAAAAGAAGAGAAAAAAAAATTGAAGAACAATAGGAAAAAAAAAATTAGGAGCAAAATAATATAGTAATTATGAAAAAGCATTAAGAATAAAAAGATAAAGTTATTGGATAAATATAAATGACTTTTAAGCAAAAAGAAAAAAGTAGAGGGCAATCCAACTTTTAACTTTAGACTTTTTTTAAATTATTTTAAAATTTGTCAGATATTTTTTGAAGAAAACAACAACAAAAAAAACTTAAAAATAGATTTGACCAATTTTTAATCCATCCAAACACTCTCCTAATATAGGAAGTCATGATATGATTATTGCTTTTATTCTAAATTTAAATATCATATTGTTTTATGTGCACATAATGTTCCCGAAACTAATATATGGCCAACCAATTGTATTATGAGTTAATTGTTTAGTAGAACATTTAGGATATCTGTTGTCTCTGTCAGGCAACTTATTCTTCAATTTGGGCAATATAAGTAACATCAGTAAGAATTCAATTATTGGATAATAATTTTTTAGGGAAAATTATAGGTTTGTAGTACTTTCTCGAGGATGAGATTTAGATCCCATTAAACTCTTTAAATATGATTGTACACATTCTTGTTGTCTAATTTCACTGCATTTCTTGAATTAGCCATACTGGAATTATGTCTAATTAATGCTATGATTTTCATAATAGAATTTAGGAGCAAATTTAGTTCTCTAATCCCGGTGCCTGTCCATATCTCTTGAGAAGTGAGTTTTTCTTTATCGTAGTGATTGACTACTTGTTAACTTTTAACGACATCAACATATTCAGGTAATTTCATAGGTGAAGTCTAGAAAAGTAAATTGCTTGCATACTTTATATGTATTTCGTGGAGATAGAGAGATTATTTTTAAAAGACACTCAGATTGAGTAACGCACATCAAAAAACACAAAAGTGAAAAAGGCATCAAACAATAGGACGAATACTACACACCATTAAAAAATAAGGACCAATAACAACAACTAAGTAATGTGATAACTGAAGTACAAACAATGATTAGAAGTAACAGAAATCATATATAAAAATGAGAATAATGCTATTATACTTGTATGAAGAGGGAGACACACATAGTGTGTCACGACCCAAGTCTAGGACCTAGATGTGACACGATGAATGGAGAACCCGAAGAGGCCCCAAACAAGCTTCTTAGCATATCATTTACACATCTTTGGTTGTAGAAGCATAATAAGACAACAAGCAGGTAACAATAGAGTCTAGGGGAAGCGGGACTTGGGACTTCCATCTCATCAATAAACTAAAAAGAGCATAGATGGAAATAAGGGACTAAGAGAAATCTTTCATAATAATGTAGGCATAATAGGAACCAAGCTCACTACATGATATCCATATCCAACAACACCTCTACTACGAATGGAGCGGGGGCCAAGACATCACTCGGGCTCACCCTCAAAGATAAGTATCCAAAAATATTAGACAAATCTTAGCAAAAGCATGAAAGTAAGATAGATATTGTCCTCGAATTGAGGACTCACCGAAAGCTATCTTCAAACGATCCGGATAGCCACGTGGAGGAGGATCGATAGGAGTTTCGGTCCCTACATGGTGAGATCACGTAGGCAAAAAGTATGCGTTAGTACTTGGAATGTACTAAGTATGCGGGTGCAATGCAACAACGACATAAACAAGAATATTCAAGATGCATAATCAATGGATATAAGCTCAATATGATATGTGTAATCAATGCTTGAGTTAAAATATGCATGTAGATAATCAACTTGCATAACATAAGTACATATGTGGGAGGAGACCTTAATCAACATATAAGACCAAGCGAGCTACTACTTGGAATCCCGATGTTCACTCCACACCGAACAAAGGAGTGACCTACTTGCCAAGGTAAATCAAACTTGAGCCCACATAGTGGGTAACTTGTCCTATTTGGATCCACTAGTAAAGCCCATTTAGGGAAATAACATAATCCTATGGTCGCACATTGTTAAGAGACCAAAAATTTATATAAGGACCCCTTGGATCGAGTGCCCATCTTAAGCCTCATTCGGTGCTAAGTATCATCCCACGGAATACTTGAAATAGTCATAAATTCAATCATAACATGAACAACTTGTAAAACATGATGACTTGACATGAGTAGCTCATTCACATAGTTGACCCTTACACATGACGTATACCTTATACTAGAGGATAAAAACAATGCATAGACTTGACCTCTTCTAGTAGGCATCGCATTTCACATGAGGGTAGAGATTGTAACATACTTGTCCCCTACTAGTGAGCTTTAGTTTGTACATGAGGGTAAATAGTTATCATGCTTGTCCTTTCATATAGACATTATTCACTCACCAAGAGGGTAAAAATATTGACGAAGGGCTCAACATATTACTTGCAAATCATAGAAACTTTTTGTGAGTTCATTACATGCTTAGGAGCCTATAATTTTTCATAGAAATACTTGTCTTGCAAAACATGCAATAGCCTTTCATTACCATAAGAATCCTTGTCATGTAAATTTAGTCAAACATGGTCGGTATATGGACACATATTAAAAAAATCAGCAATTTAAGAGTATAAGACAAGAAGGAGCGAATCAAATCATTTTAACGTCATGCAAATCAACCCACCAACATTATAGTAAAACTCTTAATTTGGGTATCATGAAATTCATCTTAAAAATTCACAATCTTTTATAGTTTTCATAGTTTAGATCATACGTAGCTTTCAATAGATATTCACGCATAATCAATCATTACTTGATAAAATCAAACATAATTCATATATACAATGCATAATAGGAAGTACCCATGAAGTTTCTAACCTTGAAATCATGAAATTTCATAAAAAGAGAGAGTTGGGCTCTATGGGTGAAAGGACCCGGATGAAGACCCACATACCTAAACCTTGGAGTTCTTGAAGAAGGATTTGAGGAAGACTTGAAGCTTGAATTGAGTCCTTGAAATTCCAAAGTATGCTCTTGAGATTCTTAAACTTTAATGGAATAGTTGATGATGTTTTTGGAGAGAATTTGAGTGATTTTAGAGAGTTCTAGGGTTGAAAATGACTAAGGAAGGAGGGTTTTCCGTCTATATAGGTATTGAGTTATTACCCAAATGCCCTTGAGTGAAGCTGGAAAAATGAAGGAATCAGATGAACTGGTCTGCGTCCAATCCACAATGCGGAGGAGAATTTGCATTGGTCTACACCTAGTCCGCATTGCAGACTGTTCGCAGATTCGTACTGTTTCTGGTCCCCTAGTGAAAAATCATTTTTCGCTACGGGTCATCTAAAAATCGAGAGCCACCCATTTCATACACAATTTTGCCCCCTGAAAGAGGAAATATGAAGTTGGATTTGTAAAATCATGCACGGATTTGAGATATTCAAGAAATACACCATAGGACATTTTTGATGCCTGTGAGGAGTGTTACATAGTGTACCAAATTACTAAGTTTGTCCTACCGGAAAGAGAGACGCCACTCAAGTACCTAATAATTTTGTCTTAATTTATGATTTTCATAATCTTATATCTAAGTTTATGTCCTTATTAATATGAACAATCGCTTTTCCTTAATACTTGTTAGGCCAACCTCTACCTCTCATTAAACTTATTATAGCCAACCTATCACAATTTTTAATGAAAGATCTGAGCACCTCATCTTCACATGTTAGAACTATTTTAACCTCGCTTTCCACATCTTGTTCACTGATATGTTCAAAATTGTTCCTTAAGATGATGTGATACATTCGAATGAAATTATAGTAACTCAAAAAAGGCTGAGTGTCGAATCCTATACAAAATAGAGAGAAATACTACTGAATGGACAAATACTAGATTGCCAGTTTGATTTCTATTTCATATAAGTTGAAAAGATTTTGTTAAAGCATTAAGGTTGTATCCCCATAATAAAATGCACCTTTTTTTTAGTTTTCATACAAGTACATAACTGGATTTCTCGATATGCACTCAGCCCCTAAACCATCACTCATTCTTTTTCAAGAGTTGAACAACTTATTTTGATAAAATGTATCTATACTGAAATGAAATATTTAGACAAGAACAACTGATTATGCTATATTAAATTCCTAAGTAAATCTATTAAACAAGGATTAGTGTCCTGAGTTCATGAAAACTTCTTATATCAAATATTAATTCGCTTTTGAAGTAAAACCAAGATATTATGACACAAGTTAATGTTTATCAATCAATAAAAATAAGAAGAAGATTAATATTTTAATTTTCATAAATCATAAAACAGATGAAAACCTATGAATGTTATATCCTTATTGGGTTCACAACCTTATTCGAAGATTCAACTACTCATGATTGAAAATAAACAACAAAAATAATAATTGAATGAATCCATAATGCTTACTTAAATAAAACACCATAAGTTTTGTTTTTCGTTCTTCACAAGACTTAAAAACTAGAGAGAGAAATATTGAAACGGAAATTTCAAAACTCCAAACTCTAATTTATGCGAAAATTTATTATAAATTTTGTCACGCCCCGGAGGGTACCCTAGACGTAACTGGCATTCGGAGACTATTGCTAGCCCCCAACCGAACCACCTAGTCTCATCACATTTGCTCTATCGATCGATCAGCGGAAGACATTAAAGAAATAACCTTAACTATCAGTGGGCTACAAGACTCACCAGTTATGCCTATCACATGAAACAAGAATAACGAAAGAACTCAATTTAAAAAAGAAAAAGGGAAAAAAAATCCCAACATCAACCATCATCTATCTGTGTCTATGAAACCTCTATTGCTAATAGGTCTAGGATAGTACTATGACAGGTCATGACTACCACAAACTCAAAATAACTTAAAGCAACAAGAAAGGAAATAAAGACATCCTCCGAATGCAAGGGAGGGCTTACCAGGTCTCTGGCTGAAAGTTTGTGAACCTCAATGATTCGCCTCCTAAAGTCCTCTATCGACTGAATCTGCATCATGAACACCAAAAAGGCATTAGTACGTGGAATGTACTATATGTATAACGGGCTAAAAGTAAACAGTATCGACAAGACAATATAATATGGCATCAGCTCACTAATTACTCAATCTCAACTCAGCATAAGGAATATGACACTATCACATCATCATCAATCAAGACTCATACTATCACATCAACATCAGAGTACTATCAACATGGAACCTATCTGGGAATTTCTCTAACCAACAACCATCATCTATGAGCCGATGATGATACAACGAAGAGATGTCATTGCCACATCCGTCCAGTACCTTGCCAGGGTAAAGAACGGGGTCTATTGGTGGATCCATAAGTCTATCAAGTCCTCTTTTGGGACTGAGAAAACATCCGCTCTCACGGTCCAATCCTCTCCTGGCCACGTAGTTAATGTGTGAGTGGGACAGTCCAACCCTCTCCTACGCTGGCCACATAGTTAATGAGTGTGAGTGAGACTCATTCTTACCTATTTCGGTGCTCAATACTCCTCCCATAACTCGACCTGCACATAAACTATCAATCAATCAAGAATTCCCATCACCTAGCCTCTTCGGGCAATAAACCTCAACTCATCTCATCATCTATCAATTCAACGAGTAGGATCATTCTTTCAAGATAAATTTCAATCTCCTTTAGAGTCGAAGGATACTAATCTCATCAATATCAGTCATTAACACATTTATCTCAGGACCCGGACCATAACAAACAACACACCCAAATGGTCAAGGCTCTAGATATTACCCCCAAGTTCATTCTTAAAGCCTTTAGTAAGGAAATCATGTAGGGTATATATAATCATACAATATTTCACTTAAATAGTTAATTCAAGTTATGATGATCATCAATTTAAGAAAATATATGGAAATTAAAAATAGTTTTCAAGATAACATTCAAGAATTTCTCAGACAAGATCCATCACCTTCAACTATCAATCTAATTCACTCAACGGGGCACATGGGAGAACAATCCCATGTTTTGGGTAGCCTTTACATACCTGGTATAAAGATCGCCCTAATCTTCTTCAAGAAATTGACGTTCAACCATAAACCTTCAAGCCCTGTCTTCTTCCTCTCTCAGGACTTACGCACTTAGAACTAGAAGATAATGGGTTTTTTAAAACTCTTTCTACAAATAAAAGGACTTAAAACACATTTGGAGACTTAAAATAGGGTGGGGAATGACCAAAAGGCCCTTCCCATAAATGAATCAAAAAATACACTACGCAACAACATGTCCGCATCGCGCCAGGGACACATGTATATTTTTGCGAATTTCTGAGATTTCAAGTTCCCGTTAAAAAATGAAAAAACATAAGTGTTGATCCGCGTCCAGGGCGCGTCGCGGCCTTGTCGCGCATCAACACTGTCTCGGGAAAAAATATGAAAAATTAACTGTTGACTCGGTTGCTCTAAAATCGAGTTGAGGACATTTTTTCGCTCGAATTTTTGCGCTAATCGTAAATCCCATCTCGGATTTCCCATCGAAGCTCGGGAAGACGCTTTATGCGCATGTTTACTTTTTGGGGACATTTCGATAATTTCACTGGGTGTTACATCATCTCCCCTTTGGAATCATTCGTCTTCGAATGCTAATGCTAGAATGAAGGCACGAGTAGGCTCAAAATTCATCTCACTCCTCACTCGAGAACTCTCGAACTCTTAACTATCCATCACTTTCTATATCTCTATCTTAGACTCAAGAATAAAATCAACACATCAACTTGAGAATGGAAATTTCAAATACGTTAAGGATAGGGACATTACCTTCGACATCATCGTCATTTGGCGTAAATAGGTGCTGGTATTTGCTCCTTATGGCTTCCTCAGCTTCCTCAATGAATTGAATCCTCAATAGAACTTTGACGGAAGCTATCTCCTTATTCCTTAGCTTGCCGACTTGATGGTAAAAAATTTGGACTGAAATTTCCTCATAGGACAAACTATCCTTTACTCTTGTACTCTCAATAGGGATTGCCAAAGCAGGATCTCCCAAACACTTCTTCAGCATCGAGACGTGGAACACCCGGATGGATCCCGTCTAACTCGGAAGGTAAGTTTAACTCATCAGCGACCTTCGCAATCTTCCTCACAATCTGGTAGGGTCCGATATAGCGTGGACTCAACTTTTCCTTCTTACCAAACCTCATGACACCCTTCATGGGTGACACATTCAAGTACACCCAATCATCCACCTTAAATTTCAAGTCCCTTCTCTTCATATCAGTATAAGACTTTTGGCAACTTAGTGCCGTCTTCAACCTTTCTCTGACGACTTTCACCTTCTCCATGAACTGGTGGACAAGGTCAGGTCCAATCAATTCAGCTTTACCAACCTCAAACCAGGTAATCAGTGATCTACATCTCCTCCTGTATAAAGCTTCATAAGGGACCATATGGATACTGTCATGGTAACTATTGCTGTACACAAATTCCATCAATGATAGATGATCATCCCAATTCCCGTTGAAGCCAATGACACAAGCTCTCAACATATCCTCAAGGGTTTGAATAGTGTGTTCTGCCTGGCCATCTGTCTGTGGATGAAAGACCGTACTTAAATTTACCTTGGTACCTAATCCCTTCTGGAAAGATCTCAAAAATTGGGAGGTCATTGAGCTCTTCTGTCCGAGATAATGGACAAGGGAACTCCATGCAACCTCATAATCTCACAAATGTATAACCGAGCATATTCCTCAACTGTATTAGTTGTCTTGACTGCCAAGAAGTGGGCTGATTTAGTCATCCTATCCACAATCACCCATATCAAATCATGCTGCTTTCGGGACCTTGGTAACCTGGTAATGAAATCCATGTTGATGATCTCCCATTTCTACTCATGAATTTTGAAATTCTGAGCCAATCTACATGGTCTCTGATGTTCAACCTTGACCTGTTTGACAGTTGGGGCACTTGGAGACAAATTAGCAACATCCTTCTTCATTCCATTCCACCAATAGACTTCTCTCAACTCGTGGTACATCTTGGTGGAATCAAGATGAATAGAATATCTGGAGCTGTGAGCTTCAGCCATGATTCTTTCTCGGACACCGTCAACATCGGGCACACACAATCTACCCTGATATCTCAACACCCCAATCTCCTCCTTTGGAGAAAACGATCACCTTTTGCTTGTGAATCGTTTCTTTGTATTGGAACAAGACAAGGTCTTGGTCTTGCTTTTCCTTCACTTATGACACTAAAGATGAGGCAGACCCATTCTGAACATTGACCTCGCCTTCATTGTTCTCCTCAAGTTGCACTTCCAGTCGAGCTAATCTATGAACTTCCTTAGCCAATTCTTTCTTCCCTTCCTCCACATGGGCAGTGCTACCCATAGACAACCTGTTAAGAGCATCAGCAACAATGTTAGCTTTTCTTAAGTGGTAGAGGATGCTCATATCATAATCCTTGATCAATTCTAACCATCTTCTCTGTCGCAGGTTGAGATCCTTCTGACTGAATACGTATTGCAAAGTCTTGTGGTCAGTGAACACGTCCACATGTACTCCATATAAGTAATGACGCCAGATCTTGAGCGCGAACACCACTGCTGCCAACTCGAGATCATGAGTCGGATAGTTCTTCTCATGGATCTTAACTTGTCTAGAAGCATAGGCTATCACCTTCCCTCTTTGCTTTAGCACACAACCCAATCCAACTCTTACTGCATCCAATATATCACAAAGTCTCCCATCCCGTCGGGCAAAGTCAAAATTGGTGCTGTAGTCAGTCTAGTCTTCAATTCTTGAAAACTCTTCTCATATTCCTCAAACCACTAAAATTTGACCTTTTTCTGAGTTAGTTTGGTCAATAGTGTAGACAAGGAAGATGATCCGTAAACAAATCTACGATAATAGCCTGCCAATCCAAAGAAACTTCTTATTTCCGTCGGAAAGGTGGGTTCTTAACCGCTTTAATCTTCTGGGTGTCCACCCGAATACCATCCCCTGAAACAACATGACCTAGGAAGGCACAGACTTGAGCCAAAACTCACACTTTGAGAACTTTTCATACAATTCATGGTCTTTGAGGGTTTGCAAAACCACTCTAAGATGATTAGCATGCTCCTCTTCATCCTTAGCATACACCAGGATGTCATCAATAAATACGATCACGAACATGTCAAGATACGGTCTGAATACTCTGTTCATCAAAGCAATGAAAGCTCCAGGTGCATTAGTCAACCTAAAAGACATGACCAAGAACTCAAAATGGCCATACCTTGTCCTAAAGGCTGTCTTCGGAATATCACTTTTCCTCACCATTAATTGATGGTAACCTGATCTGAGGTCTATCTTGGAGAAGCAAGTAGCACCCTGAAGTTGGTCAAATAGATCATCTATCCTGGGGAGAGGATATTTATTCTTAATTGTGACCTTATTCAGTTGCCGGTAATCTATGCACATTCTGAGAGACCCATCTTTCTTACACACGAATAGGAAAGGAACACCTCAAGGGGAGACACTAGGCCTTATGAAACCTTTCTCTAACAAGTCTTTCAATTCTTTCAATTTAGCAGGGGCCATTCAGTAATGTGGAATCGAGATAGGCTGGGTGTTAGGGAGAAAATCAATTCTAAAGTCAATCTCTCTGTTAGGAGGGACTGCAGGTAGATCATCGGTAAACACTTCAGGAAACTCATTCACAATCGGGACTAACTCAAGAGTAGGAGACTCAACATCATCAGACCTAACTCGCACGAGGTGATAAATACAACCTTGGAGATCAACTTTCTGGCCCTAAGATAAGAGATAAGTTTACCCTTGGGTGCAACAGAACTCCCTTTCCACTCTAGGACAGGTTCATTAGGAAAATGAAACTTAACAATTTGGATTTTATAGTCAACTGAGGCATAACAGGCGTGAAGCCAATCCATGCTAAGTATCACATCAAAGTCAACCATCTCTAATTCTACCAAGTCAGCCAAGGTATCCCTATGATAAATGGATACTACACAGTCCCTGTAAACCTTCTCAGCTAAGATAGACTCCCACTAGTAGGAGTGGAAGTAGCAAAAGGTTTAAGCAAACACTCTGGGAGAATCCCGAGCTTACTAGCCACGTAGGGGTCACAAACGATAGAGTGGCACCCCCGTCAATCAAGGCATTACAATTAAAAGTAAAGAGTCAAAGCTTTATCCATAAAAACATCTGATGCTGCCTCCTTATCCTGCCGATTACCCATAGCATAAAGGCGGTTCGTCCTTCTTCCTACACCGTAGTAGTACTCCACTGATGACTGCCAGCTGGGGTACTGCGGATGATTGTGCTCTATTGCTCCCTTTACCTCATCTCCTATTTGGACACTCATACTGGAAGTGACCAGTCTGTCCACATGAATAACTAACATCCTTACCCACACGACACTCACCTAGATGGAGTTTACCACACTTGTCACAAGGTGGCTTTCCTTCGTACCTTTGGTCACACTAGCCTGAGATTGAGTACCCTGGGCCCTAAAATTTTGGTAACCATAAGACTTCTTATCATACCTGTTTGGTTGGACGGGCGCACTCGCTACAGAGGGTGCATGATGAGAAGATCTCCTCTGAAAGTAGGACTTGTCACTTTTATTCTGTCTCTGCTGGTTAGGCTCATGCCCCGCT